>JAQQPU010003228.1:30462-42075 GCA_029168905.1 Artemia sp. Kazakhstan ARC1039 | reverse complement strand
AAAAGATATTATGTTAACTAGATTCAAAATGTCGGTGAAATTACATCTGGAAAGCCGAGACAACTTAGATTTCCCGTGGAAGGTGAGTACATAAATTTAAAACAAAACAAACAGCGTTTCCACATTTTCTTTACCATTTCTGGCATAATTAAATGTTAAAAAAACATGTTTTTTCAACTGAAACTAAGGAGCAACATTAAAAATTAAAACGAACAGAAATTATTACGTATATAAAGGTGGTTGCCCACTCCTTAACACCTGCTCTTTACGCTAAAGTTTTTTAGTACTTTTAAAAAAGCATCTTATTGTTCTAAGTAAACGGCCCTTGTGTTTCAGGAGTCATTATTTAATAATTGGGACAAAATTCAAACTTTAGCGTAAAGAGCGGGGGTGTTGAGGAGGGGAAAATCCTCTTTAAATATGCAATAATTTCTGCTCGTTTTAAGTTTTAATGTTGCTCCTTACTTTCAGTTGAAAAACTGTTCTTTTAAAATTTAATTTCTGATCGTTTTTTTAAATAATGCCAGGAAATCTGGCCTCACCTCCACGGAGAAACCCCCTTCACACGGAAATATCCTCTAGACAATTCAATTCCAGTGAAAATTTACCTTGGACAATTACTCTTAACCACTCCGCGTGCAAAATTGAGACGGAAAAGAGAAAGCAAGACATATAAAAAGAATTTTGTATAAGAATTCTGGCAAATTCCCACAGTGTATAATTTCCCTTGACAAGCTCACCCCCTAGAAACTTTCCCCCAATGGAAAACCCCCAGAAGAAAATTTGTCGCCCCCCCCCCACCCAAAAATGTATGCGTACATCCGAATAAAAAATACTATGGGCGAACAACGGGCAAATTTTATAACTTAGACCTTTCCCCTGGGGTTGTGGGGGGGGGGGGGTCATGTTATACCCAAAGGCATAGTTATTGGGCCTTTCAACTATGATGAACAAAATGGCTATCTCAAAATCTTGATCGGACGATTTTGGGAAAAAAGGGGTGGGGAGGGGGCCTAGTTGCCCTCCAATTTTTTGGTCACTTAAAAAGGGCACTAGAACTTTATAGTTCCGATACGGTCGATACGATCACCCCTGGAAAAAAAAACAACAAAAAAAGAAAGAAACAAATAAACATGCATCCGTGATCTTCCTTCTGACAAAAGAAAATACAAAATTCCACATTTTTGCAGATAGGAGCTTAAAACGTGTACAGTAAGGTTCTCTGATACGCTGAATCTGATGGTCTGATTTTCATTGAGATCATTTGACTTTTAGGGGCTATTTCCCCCTTTTTTTCAAAATCCGGAAAATTTTCTCAGGCGTAGCCTTTAATGGGGAAGTCTAACCTAACGAAATTTATATATTTGAAATCAGCATAAAAAGCCAATTCTTTCGATATACGATGAACTGTTTAATCAGTATCTGAAATATATTCTGAACAATGCTGAACTGAAAAACGAATGCTGAACTGAAAAAAAACTGAATAATTAAAGATGAACTAAACAATGAATACCATCCAAATCCATAACTAATACCTAAAGAAAACAATATAGATGTGGGGAAACTAGAAACAAGTACAAAAATGGAGTATTCTAGGCTCGAATATGGAGCTCGTCTTGCATTTTCCTTAAATTTACTATAGATGGTGTTCTGCTTCCATCTGCGAAGAAAGGACAATTGAGGATAAGAGGCAACGCTATAGCGTGGCCTATAGTAAAGGACATACGGCTCCAGTGTTTTGTTATTTATTATTTTTATATATTTTTCCCAGAGGCACTTCATACGGAAGGGGTCGTCGCATAAGCTCCGGAGCCTGATTCTTTCCGGAATGACTGATTCTTTAGGAAAGAAAACTCAAAAAATGGACGTTAATTTTGAACGAAAAGTATTGTAAAAAAAACTTTGGCTGTAGCGTAAAGAGCGGGAATTGTGGAAGGGGCAGCCCCCCTAATATACAGAATAATTTCTGTTCGTTTTAAGTTTTAATGTTGCTTCTTACTTTCAGTTGAAAAAACTTGTTTTTTTTTTATTTTATCACAGGCAGCTCAATAGAACTGCCTAAGTAAAGAATGATGTCGGCACAATGTACTATCTATTTTTTTTTTTAGAACGTACTTAATCCAAAAGTGTACACTTCAAACTTGGTTAAAGAGGGTTTAAATTCTGCTACCTATCTCATTAACTTTTAAAACCCTAATTTTCCTCTGCTCCCTGAACTTCTCCTCTGCTTCCTGCCTTTCTAAGAATGAGCTCTTATTCCAGTTGAGAAAGCTGACTGTCTTTAACTTGATAAAAAAAAATCTACTATAAAAAAGTCTACGTGAATTAGGTGGTCCAGTAAAACTAATAATAGTTTTTCATTTTAGCATTCTTCCAAAACTATTTGGAATAGCAACATGAAAAGTAGTCAATATCTTTGCTGGTGTGTGGGTTTTGTGTTTTCAGTAAAGTGATAATGAATTATTCCATAGAAGATAGAATCATCTGGATGCGCATTAAGATGGGTTGGTTAATGAATATGCCATTTCCCTTTTTAATGGTACGAAAGTAAATTAATTAGTCAACTTAACAAAAACGAGTCTGAAGCTAGTTTTTTATACTATTGTTTATTTACTTTTTTACGCTATATTTTACCCAATTATTTTAAACATAAAACACAGCAGATACCGGTACTTATGAATGTCTTGACATTATTATCACCATTATTATGAGTGAAATTATCCCGTGAAATTGATGTAAAGGACTGCCTTGTCGAAAAATTTTTGTCAAATGCATCCTTTAAGGTCAATTGAAACCTTAAAATTATTTTGCTATCCTCAGTGTCGGCTGACCGTCTCAAAGAAAAAGAGCCCATTTTTCCCAGCGCCACAGGGAATGTCAAAAACTCCTAAATTACTCAAATGACATGTCCTTAAAAGCTCCAAGCAAATAATTAATACCTCCAAGCAAAAACCTCTCAAAGTTATACATATAATTCTGTTATACATAATTGTTACACTGTAATATTATATTATAATTCTGTCATTACTATATTTAAATACAATTATTATATATAATATGATATTATATTATAATTGTGTTATATATAATAAAACAATTTATACAATAATATTATACGATTATTAAATAACATTATGCATATATTTCTATAATTCTGTTTTCTTTTGAATTAACAAACCAATGAAAAATATAGGTCATGTTTATTCAACATTTATTCTAACAGCTTGTCTATAAATCACTTGAAAAGCTGTCACAAACTATTTGGATATCTTCCTTCTATTTATTTATTATCCGTTTCGCTGGGACTCTTCTTAATTTAAGCAGACGGATGATTTACATGTAAAAATATTAAATTCAAGGTGACTTGAAAGCCAAAGTAAAAATGACCACCTATAAACACTTTGGATCAAAAGGCCCCCCCCCATCAGGGGCGTAATTTGACATAGGGCATGGGGGGGCAAACACTCCCTCCAGATCTCATCCCCCCAAACTGAAATTTAGTTTCTGTAAAAAACTTGTCAAAACTAAGATGAGCCTGCATAATTCAAGCATCCACAGAAACAGGTCAGTTTTCTTTAGTACATCTTTGCCCTTGTGGTACCATATGGCTCATTTTTCCTTTTTCACTGTTATTTTCTCTTGATTTGGGAAAATTGGCTCCAAGTTTGCTTCCTCCCCAAGATTTTGATGAAATTACGCCACTGCCCCCCTTCCTTCATATCCCACCCCTTTAGTCTAAAAAGAGAAGAAAACGCAGGTTTATCATGTTTTGGCCTTCTACCTAGGATAAAATCCTCTGATAAAAGGTTAGACCTATGTGCCTATATACAGACATCAAAATACAGCAAGATAGCTCGAGAGGTAACAACTTTTTCCTTATTCTGTCTTTGTAAATTCATTTGTCCACTTTTTTCTCTCTTTTAGACTTTATATATTCAACACTTTTTCATTATTCTTCTTTTCTTGGCTTTCTTCCATTGTTTTCTATATAAACAAAATGGCTTACACCAAAAATCTTTCAACTTTAATGACATCTAAATTTCAACGAATCAGATGGTCCCTTTGCAGTTCACTGCCAGTATGCGGGCTAATTAGTATTAGGTCCTATTTTCCTCATAATCATCATCATAATTCTTATATTGCAATTTGTTTTACTGTCAGAAAGAAAATGAGAATAGAAACATTTTCAGATTTAGGACATTTGTTAAAACCTTACATCCCAAATTTCCTTTGGTCATATGAATCTACTATAAAGGTAATTTACCTAGCAATCACAACGATGAAAACGACGAATAATACAGATTACTCTGTAATTGATGCTTGACAGAAACACGGCCGATTCAAGATAGGAATAAAATCTAATCATGTTTGCGCAGATAAGAAAGTTCTATAAACTATACATTAAACGATTTCTGGATTTAAAAATAAAAACCATGCTTGTAATTTAATTCTTACAATATAATTTAAAATATCTGGGCTGCTGGCTACCTTAGGCTAGATAAGGAAGATCCATGGATATCCTTGACGCCCTTGGAGACAAAACTGGGTCTAAGATAATGTAATGTAAATCACATTCCCTAAGAAAAAATGTTTGCCCGGAAACATTTTATGTAAGTCATAGATGACACTAGCCCTGCTCTAGTCATAGATGACATGCTCTAGCCCTGAACCATAGACCGAAGAACACAGAAAAAAGTATGGATTGCTTTACTTACCAGGCAATATCGGTATAGGAAATGCCCTCTTTTCTGTCAAAAAGTGAAATTTGTCCTCAGTGACTGGAGCAAAGATAGGTGCACCCTTTTCCTTCCAGTCTGGTATTAGTTCATTGAGAGCAAGCGGTTCGATACAAGCACCAGAAAGTATATGACCACCTTGAATAAATAAAAAAACACACATAATGAAACTTGGAAATTGAAGAGTGGTTTTGCGGGAGGATTTTCAGGACTTGGAGTTCAATATCAGCTGCAGAAACCCACCACAGGGCTCGGAATTTTATTCCAGTGACAAGACTTTGCAGGAGAGTCTCCACAATAATCCAGACAAGAACAATATGAAATTAAAGAGCGTCATTGATATTTAATTACAAAATAATTCAATAAAATGACAATAGTCGAACATTATATGGCAATAGCCGAACTCTAAATGTGAGGGAATCCCCGATTTCCTATATTTAATACAGCAGTACAAACACTAACGGATTTGTCTACCAGAAATAATTGTCACAAAGACGTTTATCCTTATACAGAACTCGTCCCCTCCTCTCTATCTCTACACTCAATAGAATTTTATCCTAAAAAATAATTTCATGCTTTTAAAAACCTAACAAAAAGAGAAATCCTGGGGTATTTACAAAGCATTCGATATTAGAGGCGAAAAAAAATTTTTTTGACGTTTTGCACAGCACCAATTTTAGCACCCTAGCACTAATCCTAAATATAATCAGTGATCGACAAATACTAAAAGTTGTTAAATAGCTCTAGTACCATTTGTGTTCCTATTTCCTTTGATAGCAACAGTGAGCCTAGTCAATTTAGCTATAATCGTTACCAGATTTACCAGGAAAATATCTTAACTGTCACTATAAATCGGTCTTACTAATTTTGACTGGTCTTGCAAATCATAACTTTCTGATTCCTAGACCCGATGACTGATTCTATAAATATCTAGCCCCAGTGATTCCTATGAGAAATCTACAGCTTCCTGGCCTTAACTTGCAGAAAAGAAATTTAAAGTACTTAAGCTCAGGAGCGAATCTCCAGCATTTTTATTGGGGGGGGGGGGGCAAGAAGGGTCCATATTTGGATAGTCAAAGGGCATGGGATGTATAATATTTTTCTATCCACATTGGGGGGGGGGGGCCACCCCCCCCCCCCCCCCCTCCTTGCCACCCCCAAACGACGCTCCTGCTTAAGGTATACCTGGAAGCATGAGACACTGATGTGGAAAATGATCATTCTTTATGGACGGGATCAGGTTTGCAGATTAGAATCACTCTAGAAAAAATTGACCTTAAGGTTTATACTAGCTGTGTAAATTTTTGTACTATATTTTCCAGCTCTCCTATGGTCTTCCTATATCTACGAAAAAAAGGACTTTTGATATTATTGCATAGCTGACATTCAACTGTATCCATCTGCCGAGCTGCCATCTGCCATCTCTTTGAAATTTGATGTACAATTTTTTAGACTGAAAATACGTTAAAAATTGGTTGAAAATCACTGAAAAAAGGACAAATTTTTTTAAAACCAGCTTTAAAATCTTTCCCTGGAAAAAGTCTAAGTAATATCATAAATCTGGCTTGGTAAATGGATAAATTTGAGACTAATGAATCCAAAGATAGAAAATTTTGTCTTTTTTGTGTAAGTTAGAGCAGCAGGATTGTGTAAAATTGCTTGTTTCAAAGCGAACCTATACCTTAAGTATCATTGTAAAAAGGCTATTCAAACAATCCGATTTAATTTTCACTGTCCTTGGTAATTGCATCCAGTTTGATATGTATTCTGTCTTGAGGTAAAAATTGGTTGAGAGACCTCAGCTTAAATTTTTCAATAATACTCAATATCTACAAAAAAAAAATAATCTAAATTCAAGGAAATAAAACTTTATGTCATTAAATTTTTCAAATGTAGCATCTTTCATACATTGTTTAAATACCCTTAATGTAAATATCAATTAATGGTAAATTTATATTTAAAGTTTAAATATTTAAAAATTTTCAAAAAAAAAAATATGACAAAGTTTAATTCTTTTTTATACATATTTTAACTTTTTGTGCTCTAATTACTAGTTTCATAAAATTGATGACTTTGCTTCAAGGAAAATATTTGGTTTAAATAAAAGGCATTTTCAGTTGATGCAATATTGTCTAACGTTGATTAAGCTGAAACCATCAGTCGCTATCCCAAATATAGCGAGCGGGACCAAAAAATGGTCCCTTTTACAAATAGAGAGAGAAAGAGAGGGGGAGAATAAGAGAGGAAAAACCTCTGGGACAAACCAAAAACAAGATACTATAATTACGACTATTAATTTATTACCACCGATTCATTACCATCACCATTCATTAAATCATTACCTGCAATTTATAAAATGAAGAAAGACGAACACTTAAAAAGGACCAAACACTACTGAATGTACATGGAAGTGTTTATTTAATATATTTCCATTTATATTCTGAGAGGAGGCCAGTTGAAAGACATTCAGTGCATGGAAGTGTTTAATTAATATGTGAGTTTTGTTTCTTATTTATTTATATTTTTCTTTCGTTTTTTGCTTTTCGTTCTCTTTATGTGTTTAGTATGTTTTATTGTAATGTAATTTAAGTTGTTTTTTTTTTTTTTTCCCGTTGAGAAAGGCTCCCGGATGTGGGGCCGAAATATTCGGAGCTTTTGTGCATAATTAATTGTTTTGTAGTTCACTGCTTTTTAGAAAATTAAAACCCGTTTTTCGTGTTTAAAAATTTTTTTGTTTTTAATGGCCTTCTTCTTGGCTTCTGTGAAAAACTTCCGGTTGGGAGTTAGTAGATGATGGTCTGCACAAGTATTGAATAGCAAAGTAAGGAGGAAAAGATTGAAACGGTTCTTGTAGCAACAATCCGTAGAGCGTTTGGAAACAGGAGCAGAGGTGGTAAGTTCAAATTCAAATTCATTTAATTCAAAAACAAGACATAGCTCTAGTGGGCAAAGCCCAAATATGATGTCTCTTAGTCATAATTAGCATAATAAAGTTGTCTGATAAAACTTTGTCAGGATAAATACACTAAAGGATAAAAACACTTGAGATTGAGAATAAAATTGTCTGATAAAACTTCGTCAGGATAAAATAAACTAAACAAAAAAACCCTAAAGATCATTGTAATATTTCACAAAGCTTGGCACAAAGCTTTTACTGTAGCGCATGGTGTTACAGTGGACTGGGGTTAGTTTCGGAACCTTCTCAGCCACTTCCCTGGGGGAAAGAGATCTTATAGGGACAAAAAGGTTGGGGAAGGAATGATCGGTAGATGGGATGTTGAAGGAGGGAGGAGCCAAATCTTTGGCATAATTTGTCTCGGCGGGAAGAAAGGGATTCAAGTTTAAATTCCTTGAGGTAAAAGGAGTAAGGTAAAGGGGAAACGCCATAAATGATTTGCAGTGATCTCTTCTGAACTCGTTCTATTTTATCAGTTTCATCCTGGGTAAGGGCAAAGTGCCGAACCGGACAAGCATATTCAACTAAGGGGCAGATGAAAGTGTAAAATATTAGTTTCAGCTTGTCCTTAGGAACTCAAAATTTTTTCAGTGTTTTTAGCAGTTGGATTGCGCCGTTAGCTTTTTTTACAATTGTCTTTGTATTCTCCCGCCATGAGGGGTCAGAAGAAATCACCACACCAAGTAAAGTTACTTTATGGCTTATTAGTTCGGAAGCGATAGGAAGAGGTAACTTGGTCGATGAAACCAGCAGCTTTCCGTTAAGGACAAGTCGTCAACATATTTCCATCTGTCCTCCAGCTCAGCAGCAATTTCATTTATCATGAGGAGGAAGCCCAGCGGTCCGATCACAGTTCCTTGTGGAATTCCACAAAAAAACTGGCAGAGAAGTGGAAAATTGGTCTTTCTGCTTCACAGTTTGCTCTCTATTTGTTAAGAAGCTCTTGATGATTTTAATAATAAAGCTGGGTATATTTTTTCCGCCATTTTTTCTAAAAGGATTTTGTGATCATCAAGGTCAAATGCTTTCTGAAATCAATTGCAATTAAATTTATCCATTTTCCAGGTTCATCCAGGTGTTTTAAAATAAAATCAATTAAATTAACGAGGTAATGAATTGTCGAACACTTAGGGATGTTACCAAATTGCTTTCGATCAGTTACTTTCAAAAGATATTTTTTCAGCCATCCGGCAACAAAGCTTTTGTATATTCTGCTAAAAACTGACGTAACTGTGATCGGCCGGACACTAGAGAAATCATTAGCTGCTCCTTTCTTTGGAATGGGGGTAATAAACCCTTTCTTCCATTTCTTTGGAAAATATCCTGTTTTTGTTATATTATTGAAAATTATCTGAAGGGGAAATGATAATTCTTTTGCAAATGCTTTAATGAGAGCAACTGGAATGTCAAAAGGGGCAACGGAAGTTCTTTTTAACGAAGAGAGTTTATGGATTATAATTGCCGATGAAATATCAGCAATTAAATTATCATCTGAAGGAGTAGTTAAATTTACTGGAGGATCCTTGGGTGGACGAGGGGAGTAAGACTGCACAATTGAAGCAAAATGGACATTTAAATCATTCGCAGTTTTCTCTAGAGGCTCCTCCTTCATTAAGTCAACTGGTTGAGAACTTTTGCCAGTCAGATTTTTTGCTTTACTGAAAAACTGCAACGGCTTGGACTCCAAAAGATGGTCAATTTCAGTTTCATAGTAATTTGCTTGTGCCTTTTTGATTTTCTATTTTATTTGGTTTGCCAACTGTTTTGCTTGATTCACTTGACCTTTTCGTATTAGGTGCAATTTATGTTTTATCAGTTACTTTATTTTTGAATTTACGTATGGTTTATCACTAGAACAGAATTTAGTCACGTTCGGGAAAGCACTCGAGAAATTTTGAATTTACCTTATTATGGAATTCTTCTACTTGGGAATCCAAGTCTTTAGCTGAAGAGACCGCGACCCAGTTTTCTCCCGTTAGCCAGTCACCGAATTGCAGCAGACCATGGTCAGTGATCAGCCTTGAAGTAACTTCGGTTACTGAATATTTAATTTTTACTTTTTCCAAGGGGTTCCACTGTAACATATAATGATAACTTCCACCAAGTAGTACTAGTTTACTTGGATTCTGGTAATATTCCAAAAGATTTGTCAGGATTACATCCAGAGAAGTATTCCCCTTAGTTGTTGGGAAATCGAAGGTTAAGTGACCTGGCCAGCGATTTGTTATCGAGTTCGTTAGCATCTCCTAGCATTACTTCTCCAAAATATGGGTGAGTTCTCTGGATGTAATTTGTCGATTCCTGCAGCTTCTTCCAAAAAGCTTTTCTTGCTGCAGCTGGCTGACCAGGTGAATAATAGAAAACGCAAACTGCTACGGTAGAGAACGGCTTAGGGAGTCGCTTAGGTTGGGCTTTGACCCAAATAATTTCATCATTATCTTCAAGAAAAGGTATATTTAAAAGCTGAGGTTTAAAATATTCGTGCACGAGTGTCATAATTCCTCCTCCTTTTTTCCCAAGAGGATGGTCATCAGACCGAAGTTTAATAAAAGAAGAAAAGTTAAGAACCCTCAATAAATTAAGGTCTTGCCGGTGGACCTCGGAAACACAGATAACGGAAGAGCCAAGCATTTGAGCCGTGGTCTGAAGTTCAGTAAATTTCGCTAGATTTAAGCTTTCGGCGTTGCTGTAAAGGAAAGAAGGAAATACGTAACGTTTGTCATAAAACTCCCGGGGAAAAGGTTTATTTTGGAATTTCTTGCCCCCTATCGCGACTGGAGCAGCAACAGGATTATTTAAACTGAAGTCACCAACAATTTTTTCCTTCTGCAGGGGAAGGGGTAAAGAGGAGGGGGAATAGAATAGGGACGGGGCTGGTTGTTGATTGGCTGTTGATGAAAATGGATAGGTGGGGGAGGAGGAGGGAAGGGTCTAAGAGGCTCAGCTGTTGGCCCCCTTGTCTCGACAAGTTTTTTTACACCGGCTCGGGTCTAGGATTATTGCTTGAAGCATTGCTTCCATAAACAATCTGGCTAAGGCTTGCATACTACAATCGAATACTGGATCACGGTTAAAACGATTAAAACGAGGCAAACGGTCAAAATACTTAAAAGGCACTGAACGATTAATGCGACATTTTAAATTACTAAAACTATGAGCAAAACTGCACAACTTGTTGGCACAAGCCATCATACGGCAAAGATCGACATGATCGAAATTGCAATTTGTTGCTTTGCATTTTTTCAGTCTATATTTTCGGCATATATGTAGAAATTTACAATTCTTTTTTTTTGTTGCAGGAACCTCCTTCGAAATACTTGCACACTTTATTCACACGGGAATTCTCTCGTTGATTTGATGGTTTCTTCTTATCATTAACGTTTTTGCTTTCATGAATAAACGGACACTGTTCACCAAGTTTGCATGTACCAGTTGATATAAAAAAGAAAAACTTTTTCTTAGTTTCTCGTCTTTCGGTTATTCCTAGTCCTTCAACAATTTCCACCACAACGACACAGCTTTTCAAATAGCTGTAAATCTAGAGCGTCGATTTCAGTCTGTTTCATCGATAGGGATCAGGCTTGAGATTCATTTTTTTCTTCCATGCTGTGAATCTTTTTTCCAAGTTTCAGGATTAAATTGTCTTTTGAAATGCAATTCTCAAAACTTTTGAGACAATTTTAAGGGGATGGGTTCTCCAAAGGCGAAGAAAACATATTCTTGGGGTTAACGACAGCGTATGCAGGAGTATCAGCCTCAGGGTGTTCAATTACAACAGCCATAACACATGAGCTGCATTTCCAGTTGGGGTTTGCAAGTCACAGCTGAGCAAGTTTACTTCAACGTTGACGCAGTACCGGGCCCAGGTACATGAGTGACTCACAAGACTTTCCAGATTATATAAGATCAGGACTCATTCTG
>JAQQPU010003228.1:0-25462 GCA_029168905.1 Artemia sp. Kazakhstan ARC1039 | reverse complement strand
AGACTGTAAGTGACCCAGCAATTGCAGTGTGTATAGATCTATACTATTCCAAGATAATTAACTAGTTATTTAGAATTTTTCTTCTATTATTATTGTTATTTTGAGCTCTTAATATTTGCTTTGCTTGTGTAACAGGAGTAGGAAATAGCTCAAAAGCAATAACAATAACAGGACTGAAATTGCATGTAAGGATAATTTCTAAGCATATCCCCCAATTTATATCCTGTACTTAGAAAGAACCCAAATAGATATACAAAAAATATATTTAAATATTTATTGTTTGTTTATAAAAAGATTTGAATTATAAACTTTGGAATATATTGAGCACAAGGAGAATAAGAGGGTTATATCCCCCAAGGCCCAGCAAAATATTTAGAAAAAACAATTGGATTTGTCTAAAATTCTGTATGCTTTTCTTTGAACCTTTCTTGTGATACTTAAGTTTAATATTCCCCCTCCCCCAATAGAAAAGAATAGTCTAATTTATCTAGTTATTCCTGTGGTTGGGCCTGAAAAGGCTTTTCTCCAAACTTCTCTTTTGATGCTAATGTTTCATAAATTCTATTACCAGCACAATAAATGAGGCATTCAATACAAAAAAGAACAAAGAATATACCTCAAACCAACCTGACCAATGTTAACACCTTACCTTTCCAATAACAGCTTACCTTTACTGTTAATAGCTTACCTTTCCAACGTGAGTCAGTTTCCCTGGGTATTACTGTATAATGTGTGGTGATTTTTGGATATTTTCCAGCATCAACATGATTTCTTCTACAAAGAGACCTTGAGCAATGATTTGCTAGAATATAAATAAAATAATTAATATTGCATATTTTTTTTAAGTTGTTGATCCTAGTACTGATATTATTAGTGCATATAACATTTTATTATTTAGTATTCCAAAATTATGATTTGCTTTTAATTTCAAGAAAATGCCTGTTTCCTTAAACATTTATTTTATTTAAAATTTTAAAATGATGAACTATGATTTATGACCAATATAAGTGAATAAATAAATTTTAGAATAAGTAAAAATTAAATTGAGTATTGAAGTCAAACTTAAAACAAACAAAAATCACTACAAACTGGAGTTAGGTGACTGCCCCCTTCCCCCTCCCCTTACTGTACAAGTCTAAAGTTTATTTGCATCATTTCTGCTTTACTGAAAAAGAATTATATTGCAAACATTTTCTTTTATATTTCCAACATTGAAAAATACAAATAAATATTACAGTGAAACAAAATCTTGAATTGCTGAGTTTTCAGCAATTAATATCATTATATATCAAGTACAGTTTATTTTTATTATTTTGTTCCAAGTGCTGTTCAAGAAATATATTCATATAGTTTTCCTTCTAGAATTTTTTCAATTTCTCACCTTGAAGTTTATACTTTAAAGGATTTAACATTTTAGGATTAGTGCATTTTTTTTTAAAATTGAGCTAATTACCGCTAATTTTCAAGACACCATTTGAGGAAAACCTAGGCTGGGGAAAGGTACATACCACAGTCTGGAATTCCTTCAATTTTAAGTGTTTTTTTAATTAACTTTGCCCAGGAGGTTTGTGGATTAGGCCTTGTAAAAATGATAGCAATTAATATAATTCAACCATACATTTAAGAAGGTTCTGTATTTTTGAGGCCATCATGTGATGCTTTTTTTTGGCAAACTGAGATTTATACTTGCAATAAGTCAATTAATTAGAATTGATCATACAAGATTTTTTTCTGAATCTCAAAACTTTTCTATCAACAAATTCAGTCAATATTGTGCTCTTTATATTTTATGTATTCTATATGTGCTCTTTATGTTTGTGTTATATTTTTAAAATAAACCAAAATTGTGCTCTTAGTTTACACTGAGTATGCAAATATATTAAATTCCAGGATATTAAAAATTGTCAAGAGTTTTACTGTATTGAAAAAGTTGAAACATACTTTGTCCCATCTGTTTCTGGTAAGTCTGACATTATTTCTGGTTCTGGCAGCTCTGTTTATTTTGGGGGCAAAAGAACAAAAACAGGCTCACTTTTTCACCTTCGCTATTTTTTTCTTTTTGAAAAACACAACAAAAGCAACCATCTATTTTTATCTTCTTTTTTTTGAAAAACCAATGTATATTCCAGATCTAACAACCAGGGAATCTAGTGTTGCAACAACAATTTTGATCATTGCAAAAAATAAAACAGTGCAAATGCATGCCATTAAAATATTGTAAATCTTGCAACAAGGATTTCAGGATATCAGGAATTTTATCAAGTCCTACACAAGGACAAAAAGGCAACAACTTTTGCTGATGCCACTTTTTGCTGAGGAGGTCTGTAATGAATAATTTCAACAGGGAACAAATGTGGATCCTTCTACATGTGGAACAATAGAATAGGACTTTGACAGAGGTATTTTTTGCTATTTTCACTAACTTAAGCAGGTGTCTTTTCACCACATATGGTTTTTGCTTAAAAATTTTGAATTCTATTTCCACAAAATTTTGGGAGCTTGTTTTCTTTTTTAGAATTATGCAAGACTCATATATTTGGATATTTAATAAGTTTCTAATGTAACCTTGAATTATAATTATTACCAAATGCAAAGTAGGCAAAAGCACTAGACACAAAAACGTTAAAATATACTAATTTACAATACCATAATTAAATTATTAGCTCTTAACCAGACTATTCTATTATTACAATCAAGACAATAGCATTGACTTAGTAAAGACCAATGTGCTCCCTGTGAATTCTCATTACTATTATTTCAGATGTCATCATGGATAACCAATGGTTGTAGAATGCTGGGGATAGGCTCTTTCAGTTTTAATCTAAGTTTGAGTATCCTTTTTAGAGGCCAGAAATGATCAAATGGCAACTAGACATACCTTAAAACACCCATCTGCCTCACAGCCCCATGTGACATTAAGTCAAAATTACAAGACATTTGTTTTAATCAAAATCAACCAAAGATCAAAGGAATATGCCTCTGGGGGCAACATTCTTTATGGCCCACAGTAAATATATAAAAGAGTCAATAACTGACATATTGACAAGGTGAAACACTACCCACTTCCTTTATTTTAAGGCTATTTCCAAATACAAACATCAAGTCACTCATGTCCCCCTCCCCTTTTGATGGAACAATAAATAGCATAATGAATCTTCAAAACAAATAGAAAAAACTAAAACAATGAAATTCTTACTTTACAATATGCATGATGTTCTTATTAATCAAATTATCATATTTTTTTTCTATTATTATATGCTTTTTAAAATCATTTCAAATTACATTTTTTGTAAATAATACACTCAATCCCATATGGAGACTAATTCTATACTGAGAAGAGAACCAGTTCAATATAATATATGACTAGACTGATGTAATGGAGATATACTTGTGTACTATTAAGGTTATATATGGGACCATCAGAAAGGGGGGGGGGGTATATTTGTAAGCAAATTGGGTAACATTCTACTTTAGTTACTTTTAGCTATTGTACCAGGAGTAAAAGGCGATATATTTAAAATACAAGATTCTTTCCTTCTAAAGATGATTCAGGCAGAAATTAAACGTCCCCTAATTGAGTTCAAATACCGCTTCCAAGAGTCTAAATTCTTAATCAGCAAAAAGAGAAAATTGCATTCTAGCTTCAGTCAAACAACGATGCTAGTCGTTCAAATTTTGCTAAGATAATTCATAGCAAAAAAAATTCTATGCACAATATTTCTAAGGAAGTTTAAATGGCAAAAAAAACCGTGTGAATGCTTGAATCATCAAAAACATTTAAAAGAATCCATTGGATGAAAGATTTACACCCTTGGTCCTCTTGGGCCAATGGCAAGCAGTCCTCATGGCACAGGACTGAAAACCTATGTTTTGGTAGTGGGGTAGATGTGCTTTTTAATTTTAATCGTAAGTCTGACTTGAGAAGATCCATTGAGATAGAAGTTTTAACTCTTTCATCTCAGTCACCATTATTGTCATTGAAGTGACCCGTTGCTGTGCAACTAAGTATGTAAGTTCAATAAATCTATTGTCTTTTTATCTGTGTTTATTTCATTTATATGTCTGCGTCTAGTCTAATAATAGGTAATTAGTTTGTAAGTCTCCAAGGTAAATGCTCCCAAAGGAATCTGATCTCCAGATAGCTCGAGAAAAAAGAGGCCACATTTATATGTCTACATATTCAATTTTCTCCCATTAATTGAGAGCAGTGCTAGCCTAGTTGACACAATCTCCAGTGCTATAAGCGGCGCTATTGGAGAAATTTCTATCGCCACAAATAGCAAATCATTTATTGCTACACTATCTTAGAAAGGGGTTAGTTTAGGAAAATGAAACTTTCAGGGATGGGTCTACAGGCTAAAGTATGTTCTGGGAAGGTATTTTGAAGTACCTACATCCACTCCTACTCCCTCTAGAGGGTCCTAAAATTTGCCTACATGACAGGTCTATACCTATTGAAATTTTGACACTAAAATTTTACCTTAACTTTCAGTTATAAGTTTTTTTTTATCTGGCTTTGGTTCTGAAAATGCAATTCCTGTTATTTGAGTAGAACTTTAAGCCATATCAATGTTTTTTTTTTTCAAATTTAGGAAATGTATTTGCATATATTTAAAACCTTGTAAATTGGAACTGAACAAAGTTGTGAAGCTGAAAACAATTTTGTTGTACTTCCTTTAAGCAGAAGATCTATTTTGCAAGGTTTCACTTTTATAACACACAAATTTTTAAAGGTCAGGATCCTCTAAAGAGAGAAGAAGTGGATGTTGGTATTTCAAAATACCTTCCTGGGACATACTTTAGCCTGTAGACCCATCCCTGAAAGTTTCATTTTCCTAACTTATTTCCTTTCCAAGATAGCCAAAAGTAGCTAAAGTAGAATTTAACTGCAAATTGATTAGTATATTACAAAAGAACATAAAAAGGAATCAACAAATGTGTTCACCCTTGTCCCTATGTCAGTTATGGAACCCTGTATATAATTGCCATAAACACTGAAGACAACAAGGAGGAGGGATGTGATTGTAGCAATTAGGCTACTATATTTAGGAAATAAAATGAATAGGTAATCTTTGTCTTCTTTTAGATTATTATGGAGATGTTTTTACAAAATCTCATAACTAGAGCTTATTGGCCTTATGGCAGGTTGGTGCACCAGTGTCCCATACTACCATGCAGAGATAAAGCCTACTTTGTATCTATAGGACAAATGGATAACCTTTCTTCTTCTTCTTGTCTGGATTGTTATCAAGATGTTTCCACATGAACTTATAGCTGGAACCCAATTCTAGGTCCTGCAGCAGGTTGATGTAGCTGAATTCAAGCTCTAGGTCCTATATTACCAAGCACAGATCAATCCCACTGCATTACAACAGGACAAAATGAAGAATCAAACAAGTTATTTCTTTGTTTTTCATATCTGAATTGTACCCTACTTCTAGGCACTAGCCTTGTCCAAATTGAGAGGAAAAATAATTTCTTGTACTTGCTATAAATTTAAAAATACCTTTGGTTTGGTATTTTCCTTTAAAAAAATTAAAAACAAAATGCCTCCCTAAATTTTTAGAAATACCTTATGTACAATAAAAAAAAATCCTTAACCTACCTCTTATTTCTACATTTTAGTGAATTGGCACTAGAGGAGGGGAGGGGGGGGGGGGGTTTTTCAAATTTAGAAGAATTTTTTTTTTTTCAGGAGCATTAAATGGAAAATCAAATGGTGATAAAAGTCTAGAATTAGGGATGTTGAGAAGGAATCATTTTAAGAAAAGAATTCTTACTTCAAACTTAGGCCTAGGCTATTTATAAGTTACATAACCTTCATGTCTAAGCATTAATCCTCAGTTTATAAATTATGTTATTTTAATGATTTATAATTATTGAAAGCTTACTCAGTATATACAACCATTTGTTATCACTTTTACAATAAGAATTATACACACATCAAAGATTGAACCAGGCTTTGTTTTACTCAACAATAAATAAAACAGCAACACATGCAAATATACAGTTGATCCGACTATTTCCAAATAAAAATTTAACAAAAGTGTTCTTCCATTGAAAATTTTGATAAAAACAAAAAGATACCAACCAATCAAGCTTAAAGCATTTCTCATTTTTTCAATTTGTGAAATCACAAAATCACAGACTGTGAATTTAAAATCATTGCCTTAAACAGAAATTTTGAAATTTATAGATGGTAGACGATTAATATTACAGAGGCCGTTAACAAGACAGAAGTCAAGTGACGTTTACTTTTTTTTAGTCCCAAAGATAGGTGTCTTTTTACCACTTTGGTTCTCTTCTTAGCCCCAGTTTTTTTTTTGTCATCCAAGTCTCATCAAAAGGAAGGAGCAAGAATCATATTGGTGTGAACAGTTCTGGACGTGTGCTCAAACCATCAGAGACGATGAAACGCACGCTTTTTCAGTTTTATGTAACAGAAAAATTTACATGAGGCTCTTTATGGCAAATGGCACATACAAGTACTTCAAAGATTGAAACGCATTGATATAATTATACGTACCCATCTAAGTACAGCCAATTGAGTAACAAATCACTGGCAAAATCAAAAGAAATTTGCTGTCATTTTCGAACAATGCATTTATTCCATGACGAAAACCCTAAGCACTTCGGAGTAAGTAATCAGATTAACGACACTTCTTGACTAATAAGGTCCCTGATCTGGGGCTAACATTTGTTTGCTATAGCTGGGTTCCATCTCTGGGTCCCGCATTACCATTCTAAGGTCAACCTCACTGTGCTACCATAAGACTGAGCACTTCAGTCTTCTTTTCAGCATCATACTTAAATTCCTAATGCTGTCATTAAACGAGATGCGTTCAATTTGTCTGCCGATGTGATCTTTCGTCTTTTTCTACGCACCCGACATCCAATCGGTTGTGATAATTGAAAGGACGACATGTGCTATTTTGGTCGAAAATGAGTTATGTATTTGTCTTGGCTAAGCTCAGCACGAGGAACTGAATCGTGTTGTCAGAATTGTCCTATTTCGTACCGTTAACAAGAAAAAAAAGAGAAAAATTTGCCATTTTTAACTTACCTCACAGCCGACGGCTGTGATAAATAAAAGGGCGACATTTGCCATTTTGGTCAAAAATGAGTTATATATTCCATTTCGGTCAAAAATGAGTTATTTATGCGTCGTCGTTATGAAGATAAAAAAGAGACATACACCATTTGTGGGTCGAACTTTGGAGGTAAAAAAGAGATATGCACCATGGACAAACTTTTTCCATTTTTGGATCTTTTGAAAAGTCACAAAAATGACATATGTTGCCCTTTAAATTGTCGCAACTATGGTGGCGTCACAGTCCCACAGTCATCCTATGGTGGCGCGTTGGGTGTCGTATCAACTTGATAATACAAGACCTAGACTTTGAACTCAGCTGTAGAAAAACATTGCAGGGCTAACACAAGGACCTTAGAAGTCAAGAAGCTTTGTAAATTCAATATATACATGCATACATATGCCTTGAGACATTCGCCCTCAGCGCAAATAACGGGAAAGATTTTATAATCTAAAATACACAATTTGTTTTTGTTAAGTTTTAATGATATAACCCAACGTTCCCAAACCACGGTATTGTCGTAACGAAGACCCAAAATATTAAGTCAAACAATTCGACAATTTTTTTGGAATTCAAAATTCTCAAAATTTTTGCATCGACCATCGCTTATGCTGAAAAAATTTCATCGTTTTCATTCCAAATGCATAGTTCTCTCCATTTTATTCTTTTGATACAATATTCCTTTTGCACCTGAAACAACCTATACCCACCAAATCTAGCGATTTCTATAAGCACCCGCTATTCTAAAGTGATGAAAGTAAGAAGCAACAGTAAAACTTAAAAAGAACAAAATTATTCTATATAGTAGGGGGCATTATCTCTTTTTTAGCCCTTGCTCTTTGCGGTAAAGTTTGAGTTTTTATCACAACTCTTGAAGAAAGGCTGCTCAAACACAAGCGCCGTTGAATTTGAATGAGAGGTGTCATTAAGAAACTTAAATCCTTCAGCGTGAGGAGCAAGAGTAGACGAAGAGTTCATATACCAAATAAGTCCCTCATATACTGAATAGTTTCTGTTCGTTTTAAGTTTTAATGTTGCTCCTTACTTCAAGTAGAGAAATCTTGTTTTTTTCTCATTTCATCACTGAAAGGTGGAACCAACTCTTAGGGAAAAACTCCGACATATTATTGTGTTTGAATGGCCAAATCAGCCATTAGTTCATTTTTCTTTGTTGTGAGCCCCAGTAGTTTCAAAATGTGCTTTTGTGATATTCCTTTACGCAATCATTTTTATTTCTTTGAGCTTAATCATATTGTTCGAAGTTTGAAATAGAAAATTATGCAAAAAACTCTTCAACTACAATTTGCGGTGTTGAGCTTAGGAAAGTCCAAAAGTTAACCTGAGTAGATTATTGATCCGGAATATCGATGTCGATGAATCAAATTGTCAGTCAACAATAGCCAATTGATTTGTTAACGCCAACAACAAAATAAACAAGTTTACTCGGAGGCTATATTGCTAGCGTTTTCATATCAGTAATGTCTAAAGCTTTTACGAAATTCACTAGCAACAACATTCCCAAGATACCCAAAAGCAAGCTAGATGCAGTTAATACAAAACTGATGGTTGTAAAGCGTGCCCAGAAAAATTTTGTAAGAATGTGTGCGATAAGCGTGAGGAAAGAACTTGTGTGAGTTGTCTTGCTCCTAATGAACAAGACATAAAGCCCCAAATCCTGAAACCTCTAGAGTTGATTCTGCAAGGAACTGCAAGGGATGCGCCAATGCACCCCATTCTTCGGGGTCACTGAGTATGGTTGATGTTGCCGGTCGAAATAGCAATTAATAAATAAATCAAATCCAAAACGAACAGAAATTACAATAAATAACAGAGTCAAAATCAAAACGAACAGAAACTAAGATAAGTAGGGCTGACGCCCGTATGCCTTCTAAAGATAAGCACAGAATTTGCATTTTGCTGATAACGAAATACATTTAAAAGGTTTTTTTTAGTTTTCTTATTTATGTGTATTTAGAGAACTAGAGATATTCAGCTCAAAATAAGGACTGTTTTCAGTAACGTAAAAATTATTTAATGTGTTTTAAAAGGTATGGAGGCATCAGCCATATTAATTTTACTTTCTGCACGTTTCAAGTTTGACTCGGTTATTTATTGTAATTTCTGTTCGTTTTTGATTTCTTTTATTTATTGTATTATGTGGCACTTTCACGCTTGGAATATAATTTGACTTTATTTCTGCTCATTTTTTGGTCTAACTTATCTCTTTAATTTTCTTTGAAAAAATTCTTTTTGGGAAAAAGTTTCCTTAAATTAATGTTGGAAAAGTTAACTAATTACGTAGATAATTTCGGAGACCACACTGCCTTTCCATGACGATAAAATAAAAGTCCAAAATAGGGATAAAATCCTTTTTAATACAGTGTATAATAAATTTCACAAAAAATACCAGATATTTCGGTCACATATACAGTGACCGTCATCAGTAGTAAAATTAAACTAAAACAATTTAAAACAAAAGTTTATATACTAAATAAAATAAAACTACATATTGTTTAAATCTCTAATTCTTTTCAAAGCAAAGGCGGAAGCTAGCCGATTTGACCTTCTTCAGAGGCTAGGTCAAAGAGGCTAGCTTCCGCCTTTGCTTTGAAAAGAATTAGACATTTAAACAATATGTAGTTTTATTTTATTTAGTATGTAAACTTTTGTTTTAAATTGTTTTAGTTTAGTTTTACTACTGATGACGGTCACTGTATATGTGACCGAAATATCTGGTATTTTTTGTGAAATTTATTATACACTGTCTATTAAAAAGGATTTTATCCCAATTTTGGACTTTTATTTTATCGTTAACTAATTACGCAGGATCTAACTTGGTTGAACATTTTTTCAAAACAGCTATTAGACGCATCAATCCCAAAAAAACTTTATAGAAGACTTCCAGAAGAATTAGAAGGTTGATTGCGATTAACCTCAGATTAAAAAATTGGGTGGTACAGGTGAAGATCAATTTCAAGCGGGAATAAATGCTTTGGCATTCCCTAATCTTTTTTTCCGACGAGAAAAACTATATGAAAGACATGGACCGTCAACTTTATATTACTACTACTAATAAGTCTTCGATAGGTTTTTCTCGACATGTTGAGTCTTCAAGTAATAGCCTTGATGACCACTGGTTTGCATTCAATACACTAAGTTTTCTCGAATCTCTATCCGATACGACCAAATCCTATCTTCACTTGAGAGAATTAGATTGTGTTTATATTGCAGTACTTCCGTCATAAATGTCAGTTTTCCTTAATATTGTTGATTCTGAATGAATATAGTATCTTTTCAAGATTTGCAACGCAACCACTGGTACATGTTGAAATATCTCGTGTTCGAATTGCTCTTTTGAAAGTACTAAAAAAAACTTAAGCGTAAAGAGGGAGGTATTGACTAGGCGGCGAACCCCCTAATATACGTAATAATTTCTGTTCGTTTTAAGTTTTAATGTTGCTTCTTACATTCAGTTGAAAAAAGTTTTTTTTTATGTAATTTCTGATCGAGGAAATATCCCAAGGAAATATCCTCCATGGAAAGATCCTCCCCCGTAACCCTTACTCTGACCCCGACCCCCCCCCCCCTAGCAAAAAATTCCTCCTGAAAACGGTTATATACTTCCCAATAAGCAATACTATATGTAAACAATTGGCAAAGTTTATAACTTGCAGCCCTTCCCCCGGAACCAGTGGGGGATTAAGTCATCTTCAAAGACATATTAATCAGATTTTCGACTATGCTGAACAACATGGCTATCTCAAAATTTTGATTGGGCGACTTCGGGAAAAAAATTAGCGTGGGAGGGGGCCAAGTTGCCCTCCAATTTTTTTGATCACTTAAAAAAGGCACTAGAACATTTATTTTCCATTCGAATGAGCCCTCTCACGATATTCTAGGACTACTGGATCGATGCCATCATCCCTGGGAAAAAATAATAATAAAATAAACACGCATTCGTGATCTTTCTTCTGGCAAAAAATACAAAATACCACATTTTTGCAGATAGGAGCTTGAAACCTCTGTAGTAGGGTTCTCTAATACGCTGAATCTGATGGTGTGGCTTTCACTAAAGTTCTATGAGTTTTAGGGGTTGTTTCCTCCTTTTTTCAAAAATAAGGCATTTTTTCTCATGCGCGTAACTTTTGATGGGTAAGACTAAAGTTGATGAGACTTATATATTTGAAATCACCTTAAAAATATGATTCTTTTGATGTATCTATTCGTGTCAAAATTCCGTTTTTTAGAGTTTCGGTTACTATTGAGACGGGTCACTCCTTACTTACAGTTCGTTACCACGAACTGTTTGATAAATATCCTCAATTGCGAATCGCAATACAAATTTTCGTAATGAAATATTCGGACCTTAAAACATTCAGGGTAAACCGTCCTACTTCACACAACTTAATATCAGTACCTCATATTTTGATTCTTGAGCCCCCAGCAACAGGTTTTAACTAAACTAATGAAACAGACATGCCAGCAACCTTCCATGATGACTTACAGCAAATTCTTAATAAGTTGTCAAAAATATTCTTCGTCCCATGGTCCCTTAAACTACAACACATAAATTGAGGTTACATTACCTTTGAAATTTTGTAACTTTTTTTTTGCAACCTTATTACATTTGCTGCTTAGCGTGGAAAATTTAAATCGTTTTCCAATCTAGTAAACGTAAATTTTCAAATTTTCCCAATACAATTGCCTTCCTAGCGTTGAATCTAATCAGTTTCTGATGTACATTTTCTCTGATTCTTTGGGTAGCAGTATAGACTATGCCTTCAAAAAACACCCCAAAATTTTAGCCAAGACTTTGAAATTTTTAAGAAATTAAGATGAAATTTGATAGTATAGGTATTTACGAACTCCAAACACGCTGTTTAAAAGGCTAGTCTAGCTAGAAACATTTGAAAGGCGGCTTTGAATCGCTGCCTCCACTCTTATAGTTTGGAGGGTAGCATATTCTCACCAATCTCCTAAGACAGTGTACTAGACCCAGCTGCAGCCACTGTTATAGGTTGCAAGGGGCCTACAGCATTATTGAGTCATACACTCCAGTCACCATGAAAATACCTATAGAACAAACGACCACTAGTTACTTAAGGGCTAGGCACACGTAGCTGATTTCGGGAACCGATTTCAGCAAGGGTATATTCCACATCGAGTGATTATAATTAATGATGCTAAGAGGCGCGGCTTAATGACGTTTTCGGTGATTAATCATCATTAATTACGATTAATTTACGATAATCATTAAATACGATTAATTACATGCCTAAAGCTCTAAAGCCCTAGTACATTCCTTGTCTAGAACATAATTAATCACCGAAAAACCGTCACTAAGCCCCGCCTCATGGCATCATTAATTAGAATCACTCGACATGGAATACACCCTTACTGAAATCGGTTCCCGAAATCAGCTACGTGTGCCTAGCCCTTGCAGAATAAATAAAAAAAAAACACCCCAGAAAAAAACCATACTTAGAATCGCTTTGAGCTGATATAGTAGCAGAAGCAGTTGGTGATCCATTAAAAATAGGAAATACTGAAAATCTTTCAGTTCTTCTTGTCACTTACCAAAATGTATTTATAGACGGAAGTTTTATTTACAGGCAGCAGATGAAAAAAGAGAAAACGAACAACAAAAACAACCAATTATAGAAGCCACGGAATATCATTTTGTAGCAATAGAAGTTTTTCTTGGAGCGTTTACCTTGGAGACATATAAAATGAAATAAACACAGATAAGAAGGACAATAGATTTATTGAACTTACATACTTAGGTGCACAGCAATGGGTCACTTCGATGACAATAACGGTGACAAGAATATAAGAATTTCGTCTGAATCCTCCCCAATCTGATATACGAATAATACTGAATCTGACTTACGAATAATCTCCAAAAGCACATCTACCCCACTATCAAAACATAGCTTTTCAATCCTGCGCCATGAGGACTGGCTCACCATTGGCCCAAGAGGACCAAGGATGTAAATCTTTCGTCCAATGAATTCTTTTAAATATTTTTGATGATTCAAGCGTTCACACGGTTTTTTGCCATTTAAACTTCCTGCGAAAGTGACTGCACTTTTTCTCTTTGCTGATTAAGGACTTTTCATTTTTGCAACTAGATTTAGCTTAATTATAAGAAGTCGGAATTATCTTTAGAAGGAAGGAATTTTATTTTGGTATTTTAAATATATCGCATTTTCCTCATGGTACATATTACCCTTCCCAACAATTAATGACGTCCCGTCATTAGCAATTGCTCGCCTTTGGGGTTTTAAGATGTTCGCCATTTATTAACTATTTCTTCTACATAATTATTTTATATTTATGTTAGGGCTTAACCAGGGGTGCTAAAAATTTTCCCTATTACCTTTCTTATTTTATTCTACATCCCTATATAAAATTCATCTACCGGACTAAGATTATTCATTGTTATAGGCTAGCTACTATAGTAAAGATTTTTTTTTCTATATCTAACACTGATTACTTTTAAATTTCCAACAAGGTTGGGGCTATTCTACCTTTACATTAGTTTTTTTTTTTACTTTTTTTGTCTATATGGTACACTACTTTCTATCTACGCTACATTAAATGAATAGCTTGACAATGCTACACATAACTATCTGGATATCTAACATTACATACAAAAACGATTTAAAACACACAATATTGTGTTTACCATGTTCACTGGTAATTTAAAAACACCTTCACTATTGGGATTCTTGAATTATCAAAGTTATTAGGAAGTAACATATGTAGATTCACATCTATTCATCACCTTCGAGTCCTTAATGTACTCAATCCTTCTGTTGTAAATTATTGTGCTTCACTCTTTTTGTCTTGGCAAAAATTTTGAAGCATTTACGTTATGGTTTCTTCATGGAACAGTTCGAGCCTGGTTGTCTTTACACGACAAGTTTTTTTCTAATAGTCTACTGGGAAATGATGCTTCCCACTACAGGTGTTGGCGTATTTCTTCTCAGCATATGAATGTTTAGGATATCTTGAGGCACATAGAGAATGTATTCTCGCGTTAAAATTGTTCATTTGTGCCTTTTATAAAATTGTTAGCTCATGGCTTGCGTCGATTAGCCTTTATGGTGATTCCTCGGTTAATCACGGGGTAATTGAAGTTTGGATTTGAAACGGGTTGTCGTCATACTATAGTGACTCTTTTAATATATTGTCTTTAAGTTCAACTTCAAACATCTTCAAATATCATTTAACTTCAAATATCGTTAAATATCGTTTATCTTGTACTGCTCGATGGGGTTCTCAGAATTAAACTTCAAATTGTCTTTACTTTAACTTCAAATATCTTCGAATGTCTTTGAATATCATTTAACTTCAAATATCGTTAAATATCGTTTATCTTGTTCTGATCGATGGGGTTCTCAGAATTAAACTTCAAATTGTCTTTACTTCAGCTTCAAATATCTTTGAATGTCTTTAAATATCATTTAACTTCAAATATCGTTAAATATCGTTTATCTTGTTCTGATCGATGGGGTTCCCAGAATTAAACTTCAAATTGTCTTTAC
Source organism: Artemia sp. Kazakhstan ARC1039 (assembly GCA_029168905.1). NCBI lineage: Eukaryota > Metazoa > Arthropoda > Branchiopoda > Anostraca > Artemiidae > Artemia > Artemia sp. Kazakhstan ARC1039. Next base: position 10,821 of record JAQQPU010003228.1, on the reverse strand, counting down.
TTCAGCTTCAAATATCTTAGAATGTCTTTAAATATCATTTAACTTCAAATATCGTTAAATATCGTTTATATTGTTCTGATCGATGGGGTTCTCAGAATTAAACTTCAAATATAGTGTTACCTGATACGTAATATGGTTCATGGTCGAAGAAACGACGATCGAAGGTAACTGTTGTTTTCGTAGACGAAGCTGGGATGAAAATTGCCTAGAGTCTATGGTGAGTACTCTTCATTGGTTGAGATATGATGAAAATAGATGCTACTGGGTCGTAGCTGTACTGGGCAGCTCATTGTAATGCTCAATAAACAATGTGTCCATTTACTTCCTGTAATGAAAATAACGAGGCAGAATCACACGTTCTTTAAAGTAAACACTCATAGTACATATAAGTCACGTATTGATTGGGTACATTAATTTCTACGCTATGAGACAGAATTAAATAAATACACTAATATTAGTACTCTCAACGAAAATCTAAAAATTTAAAACAGAGATGTCTTCAAATTTCTTTTGAGAACGGAAACATCGATAAAGGGCTTATATAATTCTCCAGTACTTATTAAATAAACATAAAGGGCTTATATAATTCTTCAATACTTATTAAATAAACATAAAGGGCTTATATAATTCTTCAATACTTATTAAATAAACATAATTTACCCTACATTATTAAGTTTGAGGTCTAATTTTACAACATATTTCATGCCTGCATTGTTCACGCACGTCCGTGCTGTATAAGAAACGCATGTGCAGCATGTCCACACGGTTTTACGTAAACGATACTACAATGAGGGAACAAGACATAACAAGGACGAGTGGAGACCTCTATACCCACTCGTTTTCTAATGTCTTCCCTATTTCTTGGCTTAGACGTTCTCAGGGGGTGTCGGGTTTAACCTCAGCTGAAATGCAGAGGTGTTCTTCTTTGTTTCCCCGTGTTCTTCTCTTGGATTTTCCGTAATTACAAGTCAACATTGGTGCCTCATATTCGCCTTTCGAATAAGGTCATTAGATGCAGGATTCCAAGCTTGTCCGCGTAGATTCCAGTTGATGCTTGGCAAAGAATATAAGCGTAAGGAAGAACTGACGTCAATATCTTTTTAGAAGGCTATTGTTTGAGCAAACCCTTCAGCACTAAATAAATAAATATGATATTAAAGTCTTATTAGAATCCGTTAAGCGAAAAACACCTTCATATTAATAGGGAATTCCGTGTGGGTTTTACTTAGTCGCCATTGGACATACACAGGGTTTCAATCCATATATCTTAACTGATTAAATGGTTTTAAATTTTACATATTATTATTGAGATATAATTCCACATCCGCCGTGAAATTCTACATATAAACGTACCAATAGCCAACTATAGGTACATATATTTCTCGAGTAAGAAACATTAGATTTCTCGAGTAAGAAACACATGAATAAGCAAACTTGCAGCACATAATTACACTGGTATCCTATTTTATGTGTAGGCCTAGAACAATTATAATCGGCACTAAGATAAAATTTCATATAATTAGACGCTTCTGTACTGGTAATTTCTTGTTTTGGATTATATCCATCTTGGTTAGGACATGGGTCGATTTTTCATAGAAAATCCGAGGAGACTTGAGTCAGTATAGGTAAGATAACTTGACTGACTTGCGAAAATATGTCACAAAATTTAGAGCACAATATATGTCATAGATAAACCAATGAAATTAAAGGACATTTTTGTCACAGAACTATAGAACAGTGATCTCTCTGTTATTGTATACGTCATAGATATAAACTAATGAAATTAAATTTTTTCGCCAAGGAGCTAAAGACATTAATGCCTTTGTTTCTCTTTGAAAGTAATGTTTAACACAGCTGTAGGACAGCATACGTCATAGATATTATATAATGAAATTAAAAAGTTTGTTTTTTTCCTCGGAGCTATAAGAAAGTAAACTCTCTGTTTCTCTTTCAAAGCATTCTGATCCAAAAAACGAAAACTTAGCTCACTGAAGTTTCTATTCAACCTTTAAGTATTGCTTTGACTGGCCCTGATTGGCATAAAAATACTAATTTCTTACACTTGAAGGACTGAGAAATATCCCTTCCTACGATCGTTCACACAAAAAAAATACAAAAAACAATCATGGGCCTTGAGTTCCTCCCCAGGCTTCCCACAAGACGTGGTCCAACACCACTTGTCGTTCTCAGTCGACCACGAGCTTCCTACCTTTGGTTATTTTATGTTCCAACCTTTCTATTATCCTTTGAAAGGGCATAGAAATAACACTAACAAAAATAAGACATCTAAAACTTAATCAAATCCTTAGTAACATAGACTAATTTAGTCTAAGGTGCGCAAGTCTAAGGTTTCCGTGATAAGGTTTCTGTTCTAGCGTAATAAGCTTTCTAGGCACAATCTATTTGTCGACTAATTGGATATAAGGGACTATTGGCTTCACTCTATTTGATTTCTACTATCAGATCATATTTATCTGATATAAAATCTATCTGATATTCGACTAAACTCTACTGATTTATAGTCAGAATAAACTTGAGGATGATTCGTCATTGAGTAACCATAAGAGCGGACCAGAATTATGAACACTGGCTTGTTTTACATCTACATGGCTTTAAAGCAGCCATGGTTTAAAATTCAAATTTTCTTGTTCACTCATTTTGCGGAGCTACTTCAGAATTTGAATTTTTTCTAACACCATTATTCACGTGAAGGTCATCCGTGGGCTTACATTCTTTGTAAACAAGCATGAACACTGGCTTGTTTTACATCTACATGGCTCTAAAGCAGCCATGGTTTAAAATTCAAATTTTCTTGTTCACTCATTTTGCGGAGCTAATTCAGAATTTGAATTTTTTTCTATCACCATTATTCAGATGAAGGTCATCTGTGTAGGTAAAGGAGACCCTTTTAAGACCTATCCCCGTGCCTACATTTTCTGTGATTAACGGTTTCTTTCGCCGAATTTCTCGCCTTATGCAGAGTTCCAGTCACAGCTGGGTAACTTGCTTCCTTCGGCGACTTTTGCTAAACTTCCACTTTTGTTTTCTTACATATAAGGTTAATTTTCTCGTTTTTTTTCATCCCTTTCCTCAAGTTATTTAATTATATATTTATATATCTTTTCCTTCCCTTTGCTTGTGAAACTACATAACTAACCTAGTATTTGTTAGCTTTAACAAAGGTAATTCTATTGCTTATTACGTCGTAAAATGCCATATTTTCGAAGCATCTCTACTCCTAAAATTCTCGGAAATGGCAGTGTTCGTAGTGCTAGCTACCGCTGGCACCACTTATTGGGGTGTATGTGAGGGGTCACCACTTTTAAAGGCAAAAATGGCGCAAAAAAGGTTGCTATGCCACTTACTCGAATGACGCAAAAAGATTGCTATGCCACTTACTTGAAGGGGAGAACCCCTTGTCAGTCCTAATGTTAGTGAGATTCCCGCTCTTACCCCAACGGTTCTGCGAATATCGGGTTTGGTACTACCCTATTTACAGTATACCCTGTCCCAGGGTATGGTAACGCGATCGAGTGGTCAAATGGCCACTTTCTAAAGCCAAATGTACCCGCCTTGGGTTACGGCTAGAAAATCTCTACTCTCTCCTTGGAGGTAATAACCCGCCCTGTCAATATAATAATGACGGTGCCTTGTAGCTCTATTCCTACCCTGCCTGGGTTACGGAAAATACTACACAGTTTGTAGAAAATACCTTACTTGTATTCTTCCAAAAGGGTCACAAATTTAATTAAAGAAACAAAAATAGGTCATTTATCTGAAAGGAAAAAAACAGGGGTGGAACCCCAACAGTAGCAGTTTTTTTATCCTTGAACAATAAGTTTATAGCCTGTACCTGTAGTAAGGCTGAATTAGGAACCCATTTGCTACTATTATGCCTAAAATTCTTCTGTTTCTACCAACCTTTCATCGGTCCAGCTAGATTTTGTTTTTCTTTACGTATTATCTTTTAGTTAATTCTTTCAATTCACGGTATAAATACTTTATTATTTAGTAATATACGGCACTACTACATTGCATTTATTACTAACACTAAAAAAACTACTAATTATACACTTGCTTCTACTTTTTTAAAAACTGAATACTATTTTTTTTTCTCATTTTACAATTCTTCATTGAGCCTTTTCTCCATTTTTTCTATTGTACCCAACTCTTTGAGGGGATACAAATTTATTTCTAATAGCCAAAGTTCAAGCAAAGCTGCTCGAAGTTTTGCTAATTCGAGCGCCGCTAAAAGCGAAGTCCATTTACCTTCCTCCTTTGACAAAGCCATTTCTGTTTCAATATACAATTTTTATTTAGTCAACTCGACCCAGTTTTCCCAACTTCCACCAGTTAAAACTTAAAGAAAATAAAAATATAGTATATATGTAACCTATTTGGGGGAGGCTATTATCTCCTATGAGATATTCTAAAGGGTTTCTCTGTAGTAGCTTAGCGGCAATAGGCCTAATCACTTTATTTATATGTCTGTATCTCTCCAATAATTAAATTTAAATTATAAAGTTTTCATAGCCTAATTAGTTCGCAGTTTTCCTCCAATTTCCGACTCGCGCCATTTGTAGCGATAGAAAAATTATTTGCCTTTGGAGATTTGCAAACTAATTAGCTATCATTAGGCTAGGCTAAATACAGACATATCAAATGGAATAAACAGATAAAAAGGACAATAGATTTATTGAACTTACATACTTAGGTGCACAGCAATGGGTCACTTCGATGACAATAACGGTGACAAGAATATAAGAATTTCGTCTGAACCCTCCCCAATCTGATATACGAATAATACCGAATCTGACTTACGAATAATCTCCAAAAGCACATCTACCCCACTATCAAAACATAGCTTTTCAGTCCTGCGCCATGAGGACTGGCTCACCATTGGCCCAAGAGGACCAAGGATGTAAATCTTTCGTCCAATCAATTCTTTTAAATATTTTTGATGATTCAAGCGTTGACACGGTTTTTTGCCATTTAAACTTCCTGCGAAAGTGACTGCACTTTTTCTCTTTGCTGATTAAGGACTTTTCATTTTTGCAACTAGATATAGCTTAATTATAAGAAGTCGGAATTATCTTTAGAAGGAAGGAACTTTATTTTGGTATTTTAAATATATCGCATTTTGCTCATGGTACACTACGTGTGCCTAGCCCTTGCAGAATAAATAAAAAAAAACACCCCAGAAAAAAACCACACTTAGAATCGCTTCGAGCTGATATAGTAGCAGAAGCAGTTGGTGATCCATGAAAAATAGGAAATACTGAAAATCTTTCAGTTCTTCTTGTCACTTACCAAAATGTATTTATAGACGAAAGTTTTATTTATAGGCAGCAGATGAAAAAAGAGAAAACGAACAACAAAAACAACCAATTATAGAAGCAACGGAATATCATTCCTAACTAAAATGGTCAGGTCCTCCTGTTTACCTAACATTACGGTGCCCTCATAAGAAGAAAATCTAGTTACGTTGTTATTCATCCAAGTCGAAGCGAAAACGACGACAGCTAGTGACTAGAACCTGTCACTAGTCTCGTCACTAGGTCTAGTCCTGTCACTAGTCTCATCGACTAAAACTGAGAATTCCACTTTCTTAAGCTTATCACTGAATCTATAGATTGCAAATATCTCTCAAACTATGAGATGAAAAGTTGGTAATATGGACTTTGAGGACGTAATGTTATGCGTCTATTATGCTTAACTCTTGTTTATTGGACGTTACTTGTTCAACAAGTGCCAGTTTTATAGCAATAAATTTATTTTGAAGCATCAAATTTTCTTTGGAGTTATGATTTAAAATGAGTTCATTGTTCTCAACAACCTCGATTTGACTGTCCATGCTCTTTCAATTCCTTTTATTAACATATTTTCATAATTTCTAGGTAAATGAATGGCAACCCCAACTTCTACACTTTTAATTGGTAGTATTTACGGCAGGCGATGTTTTTACTGCAGGGACGCCTTCAAACCCGATATTTAGAATCGTTCTTAAACCATCTTTTCTCCAAATAAGATAAGAACGTCTTTAGCGCTTTAGCTATTGTGTTTTCAGCAATGGGTTTAAAGAATCATAAAGTCAAACAAAATTGACGCCTTCAAACCCGATATTTACGGGTTTAAAGGGACGCCTTCAAACCCGATATTTAGAATCGTCATTCTTAAACCATCTTTTCTCCAAATAAGATCAGAACGTCTTTAGGGCTTTAGCTATTATGTTTTCAGGAATGGATTTAAAGAATCATAAAGTCAAACAAAATTTCTATATCGACCGAGATTACCGAAAAGATGAAAGGAATAAGGATTAAAAATATGTTGATATTCTCTCCTAAAAATCTGAACGATTTATGGTGTGTTAAGGTTATAAAAGTGATAACATTTAAAATATACGGTTTTCAGTAGAGCCCAAATGACATCCTGGTCTTTAAAAGACACAGGTAGTTAGCTTTGGTCCTTTTTGCAGTAATTTCAATGCGTTTAATCTTGACAGGGTAATTTATTCAAATATCCGTTGGTTCTAGATCTCTTTTTATCTATTGATGGGGATTATGTTCACGTTATGCTTGAATGGTAATATAATTTAATTTTTTGTCGTCTTTATTTTAATATTATTATTTATTTTTGACCCGCACAATGCAAAGGTATAATACGCGGAGTAACACGAAGAATACTACAACGCAAATCAATACAGAAATCACAAGGGGACCAATTACAGAGTAACAAATGAAAAATAAAATACACTAAAACAAAAGAGAAAAAATATAAAAGGAGAGGAAAAAGAAGAAGAAAAAACTCACAACTTACAGAATCTAATAAAGAAGTGACAAAGAGAAATATGGACGCAAGCTGTCTTTATTGTTATCATTATTTGATTTTCACTCACTCTTTACAATACTAAAAAATGTGGAGTAACCAAAGAGAGAAAAACAAATAGACAAATAAACGAAAAATAACTTACAACTGAAAAAACCTGATAAGGTGGTAGTGCGGAGAAAACGGATACAAGCGGTATTTGAAAGCTTTCTGTGTAGTACCTCCAGTTTTACAGTAATATCAGAAACAAGAAATTTGTTAATAAGAACCTGGTTTTCAGTTCAAGGAGGAAGAAACGACAAAAATTTTAAAAATTTAAAATAATTAATCCGGATTATTTTTCCTTAAGAAGAGGAAAAATTCCAGAAGCAAAAAGAATTGAATGGTCATAAAAAGTTGAGCAGAGCTGGGCCAACGCAAGTTTATTATATTTACCTCTATTGGCAACAATCTTAGCATACCCTAATTGAATTTTCTTATTAATATCGGAGACTGTGCGCCGGCGCACAATTCTCCGAATGAATTCTTGCATTGGAAAATATGTGCCTGAGGAGAATTTTAAACACAAGTTAGCAACAGAGAGACAGTAACTTTGAAATTCGGAATAGAACGGGACAGCCTCTCATTACTGCTGTTCTGAGGAAGAAGAGGTGGTCATATTTAGGCTATGTACTCCGCATGAAAGAAGGCTGCCTTCCTCGGATAGTGTACGACTGGAAACCAGGCGGCAGAGGAACACGAGGTCGTCCAAAGAATACTTTGCGGCAAACTTTTGATCTAGATCTGAGAACGGCTGAGACCTCGTTAATACCTGAATGGGAAGGTGTCACCGCTGCAGCATTGCTTCGAGACGAGTGGAAAGGCTTCGTCGACGCCCTATGCACCACCAATGGCTCAGGAGGAACTAAGTTCTAAGTTAAGTAAGTGGGCTGGCGCAAGCTTGGAAGACTATTAGTAATAGAAATAGTGAGCCATCGAAGAGAATCTACGAGAGGGATAGTAAAGCCATTACAACGAAGGGGAGTACTAGAATTTTAGTTAAAAGAAAGAAATTCACATTTATCTACATTAACAGAAAGGCCTATATCCGAAAAAGAAGTAGCAGCACGAGAAACCATGATAGACCAGTTTTAGTACGGCTGATAAGAAACAAGTCATCAGCAGAGGCAAGATATGAAATATCAGAAAATATAGCATTACACTTTTTTGAAACTTTCATGTGCAGAAAGTCTTTTCAAATACTTTTTGTTCGCTTTTAATTCAGTGTTTTGGTATTGGTCAAGAAAGAAATATTTAAAAATACTTTTGGTTTTTCTCCTTCACAAACAACATTTTGGCTTGCTATTGGTATTTTAATTGGTATTTACCAACAAATTATATTAAAGATTGAACTATAGTACTTAGGATTGAGGGTACAAGGAATACTATTCAAAGAAGAGATTAAAATTCTACGGAATCTTTGGGCTTCTTGTTTGGGGGAGTAAGATCGAAGGTCAGCTCGAGTAGTCGCTTAACATAATTTTAGTTCGTTTGGAGTGGAGTTCTGCAAAACTTTAAACATCCAGCATATGAGCTGCGAATTGTATTAATTTGGTACAATTATTGTAGCAAATCAATACATGATCGTTACCGATTGTCCCTATCGTTACCAACAAGATAAATAGTCTGCAAATTCTCCATGAAGCTGATATTTGAAAATGTTTGTCTCTTGAGAAATTGGAGTAAATCCCTCTGTTATCTAATGCAGATTAAGCATCGGCACTGTTTCTGTTTTTACCTCTGTTTCTGTTTTTGTCTAACCTCTTTCTGTTTTTCCAGAAAACAGAACGGAGAGGAGAAACAGGCTACCTGTTTTTGAAGGGCCTATTTCTGTTCTTTTTTTTCATCTGTTTTTCTGAAAAAGAAAGTTTTCTGAAAAACAGTACCAATGTTTAATGCACATGCAAACTTTGGATATGTCTGGTAAGTTTTGCTTAATTCATCTTGGGTTGTGCATTCTCCCTCTAACAAGGAGCATAAGCAAATAAATTTTTAAACAGTTATGCTTGATCCATTGACCGAATAGAAAATCGATCCATTGACCGACTAACACTACAGTATTAGTGTTAATAAACTTGAAAATTAAGTACTTATTACTGCCACCCCTTCCTCAGATAATTCTGATACACCCTTTTAACAACCTATGTGCAAATAGCAAGTTTTGGCATGAGTCAACGTTTCACTCACCATTCCCTGAAAGTTTTACCCCAGTGATCTTAGCCATTCCGGAGATGTTGTAGATAATTCCAAAATAAAGAGAAAAGTTAAAACTTAGAACGAACAAAACTACTGCTTCACAGTTTATCCAACATGTTTTTGAAAAAATGTTGCAAACAAACTGCCTCGTGATTTTTCCCATATCAGTAAAATTTTGAAAAACTGGTGTACTGAAAGCACATAACCAGCAAAACAATATAAGAAGAGAAGCAGGATTACCCTTAAGTGGATTGAACAAAATAAATGAACAATAAATGAGAGCTTCCTCAAAGCTCTCAATAGTCTTTTGCCAACCATGAATTCAGTAAGTTTCACGACAATATTTAAACTACTTTTTAAGTTTTTCAGAATCCTTCAAATACAGAGAAATGGAAATGCCCATATTCGATGAACTTATGCATCAACTAGCACTGTTTTTATCAATTCTTGGACCCTTACTGAAAAACCAAATTTAGTTTTGTATAGTAAGATATCCCTGGCATAGGAACTCGTACTTTAAAGTTTCAAGTGGTTCACAATAAAAAAAAATATCTTTTATTGGGATCTTGTTTTGTCGGCAAAAATATTTCTCTTCTTCTATTTATTATCCTGATGAGCTCTGGCACAGTCAAAGGTTTCTTGATCCCGAAGATATCAGGGTATGTTTTAAAGCAATCAGGAACAAAAAAATTTTGCTACTTTCTCAGGTACTTTTATTTGGAGGGGAAGGCAGGGGATGCATAAAAATCCAACCTTTTTTTTCACATGATTTTCCTCTTGACCAAAAAACTCCAATTCTGTTGGTTCTGTTTTTCGGGTCAACTTTAACAATGACAGTTGACATGAAAATACAAGCTTGTTTTCCATTATGTTTTTCTTGGCCAGAAGACTCTGGTTGTAAGTTCTAAACTATTTATTGGATAAAAGTTTGATTTCCTTTTGTTCCAATGGTCCGACACCTAAACCTGCTATCAAAATTTCCCTACTTCGTGATAAATAAACATTAATGTTAAGTGTGGTTCATCTCTTTTGAATAAAATGTTTTATGGTAAGCAACTATAAGTAAAACTTAATTTTTCAAAGAAATAACCATAACTATAATTTTTGGTTAAACTTAATGAAACAAAAATACATATTAAATAGATTAATTGGAGTATGTTATAAGAAAAACATCTTCTTACCGTTTTCCCTGCATTAATAGACATAGAAAATCTTTTTTTTTATTTTAAATAGGACTGAAATTTATACTTTTGGTTACTTTCACAGTAAACAGTAAGTAGTAAAATAAAACTGAACACAAAGTCGACATTGAAAATACACCCAATAGACTCATACAACACACCTTAAGAGTGTTTTAATATAAAATAATTACACCTCGATGTAAAATGTTTCTCACATATCTCATATACCATCAGTTCTTAACATGTGTGAATTCTGTGTCGATGATATAAATCGTAACTCAAAGCAAAATTTCTCTTACAAAAACCACATTTGAAAGATTTTACTCTAGTGTGAATTCCTTGATGATTAGAAAAAGTGGAGACTGATCTAAACGCTCCCTACATTTATCACATTCAAAAGGTTTTTCTCAAGTACGAGCTCTTCAATGGGCAGATAAGTGGGAGCTTTGGGGGAAATTTTTCCATCATATATAGTGTGAGAAATTTTTTTTCAGTATGAGTTCTTTCATGATAAGATAAGTGGGAGTTTTGGGGGAATGTTTTCTATCATGTATAGCGTTAGAAAGGTTTTTCTTCATTA
>JAQQPU010003227.1:38723-60645 GCA_029168905.1 Artemia sp. Kazakhstan ARC1039 | reverse complement strand
ATATTCTAATATCAGTACTTAGAATGGAGCAAAGGTAAAGCTTCAAAAATTTTGACGATTGGGCCTGATAACTGTTTCACATCTTAGAGATCTTTTCATTTTAGTCCAAATTTGACTTGAAACTGGTGCCTGTCCGCTTATTACTAGAACAGAGTTTACCGGTTGAAAGCAAAAACTTGGCTCATTGGAACAATAACTTCAAGGCCGTACCTAGGATTTTTCTTTCGGAGGGGGTTTTACTCAAAGATTTTTTTTCGGGGGAGGGGGGGGGGGAGGGTTACACACAAAAACTCAAAAAACGCATGCAAAATTTGTTTATATTCATTTCATGATGTATTTCTCCTGTGCAGACTATAGAACTTTCCTTTAATTTACACACCATAGGCTCTGGCTCAAATACTAGAAAAATTATTCGGCCCCAAATATGAATAATATGCAACTTTCCAAAATATGACGTCATAATCATCCATCCAACCTGAGGTCGACACTTCCCATAAAAACTACAGATGTCAGACCCTTCCCTCTTTCTAGCAGCAAGTTGTAATCGGCAAACTAGGAAAAAAAAAGAACTAATACTTCTAACAACTTACCACAGCACCAAGCCGCCTGAGGCCAACAAAATTACACACGCTCCTCCTTCATCCCAATCTATTCAAAGGCTCCCTCTTTACACCCTCTCAGGAACTTCCATTTCTCTTAAACCTTTCTTTATGACATCCTCCCACCCTGGCCACGGACAACCTGCTTTTTCGTTTAGCCCTATACGGTTGGCCGAAAAGGACAATATTTGGCAATTTGTCTCCATCCGCAGACGCAATACAACTAAATTGTTACCTCCTCATAATAAATGACGAGATTTTTTAAGATGGTGACAAGTGAAACAATATTGTGAGCGTATTTTCCAAAAAAAGTTGAAGCAAAAGTAAATCCGCTGACCCAATATTGAAAAAGTGTTCATTCACTGGAGTCATTTTGTCCTTGCACAAGTAGCCTAGACCCCTTTAATCACTTCCAAAATATGTCAGCCAATCCAGGAGTTTGAACAAGTATCTCGGTTGGCTGATAATAGACCTGGCAAATTTTAACAATGAATTTTCTAATTCTGAGAAACAAATTGGACCACGAAACAAGCCTTATGCCCTAGGGTTCTATCAACAATAAGGTAGGAGCATTATCATTAATAATTTATTCTTAAGAAAATTAAATATATAAGAAATATTTATTACAACTCAGAGTAAACACTAGATTAAACGGTTACGAAGAAACCTAGTCCTTACTATTGTAATTGGTTTAACACTTGTGTTGTCACATAAATATGTCTAGCTTGAGACTTGGAGTGAATCCAACGAAATTAAGAAAGAAGTCGTTAATAGTTCATCAGTTATCAGAATGTATAAGGAAAAAACCAACATAAAGGTGTGTGCTATCAACCGGTGTTACGGCGTCCCGTCGTCGAATATTACTACATTCATTCCAAATGCAACAATTGAAGCTTGTGATGGTTTTGAAGAACAATTGAAGCAATTGAAGCTTGGACTGTACGTGGGACTACCCGGGGTAGCAATAGTGTGTCTCATATTTGGAGCTGCTCTCCTCTATATTTTATTGATGCGTAACAAATAAATGAGTAAGTCATTTCTTTTTCACCTAGCTTTTTAGATAAAAAAAAATTATAAAAAAGATTTTCTATTTCATAACTTTCTTCGAATGCTTGATTATATTTTGGTGATTTTTTTCTTATCATTTGTTCCAACATTGTCCCAATGAAAAGTTCTTTCATCTGAAATTCCACCTGTATGACCCGAAGGCCTCCATGATTTCCATGTATGAATATATTTTTTGTTTTAAACTTAGGCGGAATTTTTTCATTCCATATATGCTGGTAAATTGCACTCACAATTTGCTTTAAATGTGTCTTTTGGGGTTGCGAAACACAGGACAGATACCATAAAACTAGGCAAGTATAGGTGTTCATATACTGGACCTTCTGGTCAAAGACCTCTGGAACAGTCAGACCTCTTCCATATCCTTGCCTAAGAGCATGTTTTAATTTCGATATCGTATTTATCCAGTTTTCACTTTCTGTTCGGTTCCGACTTCTTTGAAAAAAACATACCCAATATTTTAGTTTTTTACTTTCTCAGGATCCGCTCACACACCTCTTTTACTTCGTCTCCCAATGGTAGTATTTCAAACTTATTTCTATTGAGCTGCAGCTTGAAGATGTCAAAACATTCAACTATGCACTGAATGGACACTTTGAAATCATCTTCAGTTTCTGTGTACGTTGCCAGTTCTTCTACAAAACTGTTCAACTTCATTGCCACATTTTCTATTATAATGCCATTTATTTCCTTTTCTAGATATTTTAGTAATGGGTCAAAATACAGCTAAAACAGTGATAGACTCGGCAGCCATCCTTGGCAAACTCCAGTTTCTGCTTCAAATCCTCCCATGACATCGCTATTCAGACAAAATACTTGTAATGTTTTTTCAATTATCCTATTTATCCATTTTATGAATATCTCTTGGAAACCGTAGTAATTTATGGTCCATACTAGATTTTTTTTTCTTATTTTATTGAAGGCCTTATCAACATCATAACTCGTTATCCTGTGTTTTATTTTCTTTTTTTTGTTTTGACTTCTTGCTTGTATTATTACATCTCTTACATTAGCCAACCCATCTCCTGTTTTCCGGTTTTCTAGTTCTCCTCTTTGGTTTACACTTAGTACCGATGGTAACACTTATTTTTAGACGGTTTGCTAATGCGTTAGATATAATTCTACAATTGCAATTGGTGATATTAACTGGCCTCCAGTTGTTGAGGTCTTCAGGGTTACCTTTTTTCGGTATTAATTTCATCATCCCTAAACACTGTATCTTGATATCATCGTTGTTTAGTAGATCACTAAAAATATCTTAATTTCTTCAACAGGTAAAATTTCATCTCAGAGAACATTAACCGTGATGATTTGAATAAACATCATATAATAGATATTATGATTATATTCATGACAAATAGATTTTGTATCCGAAAAGATTATTTTTTTAATATTAGATGTTCCCGGGGGGATATATTTAGATGTTAGTTTTCAGCAAACTAGAATATTATTCAAATATTACCAATGTTTGTAAATTTCAATTTTGATTTGAATTTTTGTTAACTGGCAGCAGGCCCAAAATCGATGGACTTAAGTGCTAGTAATAAATAAAGCTGACGGGAATCTTCAGAAAATTATTAACTACCTTAATCCTTCACCCAACCCCTCCCAACACTGTAACAATAAACTTTTCCTGAAGGTTTTTAATCGACCCCCAAGCCCTGAGACAAAACTGAGTAAAATTTCAATGAAACTTTCTTACCTATTTTATCAAAATATATGTTTTTTAATTACGGTTCAACAAATTACTTCTGTAATTTCTAAAACAAATTACTTCTGTAAAACAAATTCTTCTGTAATTTCTTTCTTGTTGTAAGTAACGTGTTACTTATCAGTTATTGGCGATATTTATGTAGGCTATGTGGGATAAATTTATTTGCATATTTGTCTTTAAAATTTTCATAAACAGGATAAATTATAAATTTGTATTTCTTATTGTGCTTCTTGTAGCATTGATTTTAACAATGTTTTTATATTTGTATTAAATTTTGTTTCTTAAGTAGTTGAGGACCCGGTTAAAGTTGACAACAAATCAAATTTTGTTGTGTTAAGCAGAAAGGATATTCTACTTTGCTTAGAAAGTAAACAACCATACCATCCACTTAACCTTTCAGACATTGACTGTCTTTTATCTCCCCAAATATCAATTTACTCCAGGTTTATCAGTTAACTAATGAATAGGATCAACTGTTGCAACAAGCAGACATGGAATTTGGTCATCTGCCTAAAAAGCTTGACCCAACTAATCGGAAACTCCAAAAATACTTTTCAGAATCACCCAAATTTATGTCCCAGTTATCTGCTCTTCTAAAACACACTGCAATCTGAGAGGGATCTTCCATTAAGCATATATTTCTTCCATGTTTTAATGGTTCCGGCTTATGTTCAACGTTGGACAAAAAAGGAATCTCTGGGACTAAGATTTTGTTTATTCCCATTCGTAATTGTAACACACTTATTAAAAATGCATAAAAAATACGTGATCCAAACAGCTGAATTGCTTAAAAACAAAATAATGCTTAACAATGTCTTCCTTGTTTAAATGGTTCGGCCTAAAGGTCGCCTATTGATCACCAACTCTTTTTCAGCGTTTTGCAGCCAAGCCTTAGTTCTCTCAGTTGAAAAAGAAAGATGTCAATGAATGTACCATTGTCCAATGGCTTGTTAAAATGATGCCGAGGTAGGGCACAAGTATGGTATTCGCGGTACTCTTTCTGGCAAAAAAAACTATTTGATGATAGTATTTTATATTAAATAAATTTTCACACATCAACCCAAATTATATTATAAAACAAATGGCATAAGTCTTTCCTGTTCTATAGCCGAGTCACAGCTATACACAATCCCCAGATAAAGAAAAAAACAAACTTAATATTATTCTATACAGCTATAACTAACAGCAAATTCATGTCAATATTTATTTCGATATTCTACAATCATGTGGTTTACTCTCCCTTTCAGGCGATCTCCAATGGGATCCCTCTTGGGACTGAGGTAACGAGACTATTTTAATTTACCAGATAACAAGATGGAATAATCACCCCTACCAGCTTATGTTTTTTTTTCTTGCGTCATAATGAATTTAAAATACAACATGATTCATGTTTAATGAAACTAAAAAACAAATGGACTTTTTGCCCAGTTGCGTTTTGCCAAATCATCAAAAATGTGATCGTTTGACTACTATTGAACTAAAACACAACAAGGTACACTGATTTTTGAACCATTAAGGCAAACCTGTAATAGTCAGGTTTGACCCGTTTCGAGTTATAAATTAGATCAATATTGAAACTTGCTTATTGAATCCCTGTTTATTGAAAAATTTGCAAACATACATTTTTTTTATTTCCATAGCTTCCCTCGCTCATTGAGCATAACCTCTGTCATTATGGCCCTGGCATCGTCAAATTTAACATGATGCTTAGGGTTGAAGAAAGTGTGCTCAGTCACCTTAGAAACATAAAATTCAAGAGGCTGGCCTAATTTTAGAGCTTTTCTTTCGGTGTTGGCAGAGTGTAAGCGTATTCAGGTTGTCAAAGAGTATAAATAGAATCTTAGGAATGACATTAAGTTTTATTTTTCAGGTCAACTTAAGGAGCCGTAACTGCGAAATCCCAGGTATTTTTGTCAGTGTTGCCATGTATTCTCGAGTTTTGAATCTCTGGTGCTTTGTGACTGTTGCCGTAAATTTATGACTTGATAAATAATTTATGTAATCCTTGAATTTTTTTTTATCAGTGCTGCCATAGGTTCTCGAGTTTTGAATCCCAGGTGTTTGTCAGTGCTGCCATAGATTTATTTTGTAATCCCAGGTGTCTTTGTTAGTGTTGCCAGGCTAATGCAATGATCAATAATCTTTGGTGCATAGATAAAGAAAGAAGACCAAAACAGTTATTTAGATATTATGTCATGTTGAGGGTTTCTGTCTGTCTTTTAAAACTTGAAAATAAATTTATGCTCTTAATTACAACTTACTCTTCAGTTAAATCTATATTAAAGCTGTCGTGTCTATTTTACTAACTTCTATATAAATCTATATTACTTAGGCCTTAGACATTTAAGAAAATTTTGGGAATTTCCTTCAAAAGAAATAAAAATACTAATTTTCTTTGATCAAAAATGGGTGTCATCTTGATTAAATGGTAATACAAGTAATCATAATTATTAATCTTAAGTAAGCTGTAATTTATCCTTCAACACACAGAAATTCTTGGTATATTTATTCATCAGTATAAGCTTACAATTTGGTTACTTCAAAGATTCTATGGGTTTGCATGAGCTTTTTATTTTTTACAAGAAATTAAATTTATATTCAAGTGGCGTTCAGTAGTTTAAAGTAGTTACCCTTATTCATCAAGTTATTGCAATTAATTACTTTAAGCTCTGTTAAATGCGGGGAAGTTTGTTGATTTCCTTAGTAGATCATCATTAACTTATTAAACTTGTAACTAGAGCTAAATTATTCATTTATTTGTTCAAATTATTCATCAATAAGATATAGAGGAGAGCAGCTCCAAATATGAGACACACTATTGCTACCCCGGGTAGTCCCACGTACAGTCCAAGCTTCAATTGCTTCAATTGTTCTTCAAAACCATCACAACCTTCAATTATTGCATTTGGAATGAATATAGTAATATTCGACGGCGGGACGCCGTAACACCGGTTGATAGCACACACCTTTATGTGGGTTTTTTCCTTATACATTCTGATAACTGATGAGCTATTAACGACTTCTTTCTTAATTTCGTTGGATTCACTCCAAGTCTCAAGCTGAAACAAGAAATAAATGCAGTAGAAAATACATAAATCTTGCATTAAAATGACGAAACTATTCAGAAAAAGAAATAGAAAGATAGAGAAGTGGAGCTATTTGAGGTGGCAGGGGGAGGGCTCGGTTCATGCACGTGATGATGTTACTGTTGTCATGTAACAGCTTCAAAAACTAGACGTCGAGTTTAAGTTGGCTCAAACACGAAGTAAACCACTCTCGGAAATAAATTCAGGTTTAGGTTGTAAATTGCTACAATCAGACTTATTACTTTCACTGTAGAACTTAATGTTTGCACTCTCATAGCAAAATCACAGTAAGCAGCTAGACATATTTATGTGACAACACAAGTGTTAAACCAATTACAATAGTAAGGACTAGGTTTCTTCGTAACCGTTTACGAAGGTTTGGTGCTGTGGTAAGTTGTAAGAAATATTAGTTCTTTTTTTCCTAGTTTGCCGATTACAACTTGCTGCTAGAAAGAGGGAAGGGTCTGACATCTGTAGTTTTTATGGGAAGTGTCGACCTCAGGCTGGATGGATGATTATGACGTCATATTTTGGAAAGTTGCATATTATTCATATTTGGGGCCGAGTAATTTTTCTAGTATTTGAGCCAGAGCCTATAGTGTGTAAATTAAAGGGGAGTTCTATAGTCTGCACAGGAGAAATACATCATAAAATGGATATAAATAAATTTTGCATGCGTTTTTTGAGTTTTTTTGTGCAACCCCCCCCCCCCCCGGAAAAAAAAATCTTTGAGTAAAACCCCCTCCGAAAAAAAAATCCTAGGTACGGCCTTGAAGTTATCGTTCCAATGAGCCAAGTTTTCGCTTTCCACCGGTAAACTCTGTTCTAGTAGGTAAGCGGACAGGCACCAGTTACAAGTTTCTTCGAAATTGCAGGTCAAAGCAGGTTACCGGTCCATTGACTTAAAAAGTTCACTAAATGTTCGTGAATTTTTTAATACTGGGTTGAGTAAAGGTGGTACAAGTTTCTTTGAAATTACAAGTTAAAATTACAAGCACAAGTTTATTCGAATGGTACAAGTTATATTTTCGTTTCACTGTCTAATGAAAGAACCTATCCCTATTTGGAATTCTTATTTATTTCGTCATAGAAAAGGCAGTGTGGTCATGGAGAATAATAGTAACGTCGTATATATGGGGATGACAGACCAACTTCAAAATCAGCAACATTTCGTTTGCTATTAGAAGAATAAAATGATAAATTTAGCACTTGTAAATTCAGCATTATTTCATTTTTAATTAGAAGAATATTTAACGAAGCATTACAAGATTCAAGAACAGTTAGTGAACTTTTTAAGTCAATGGACCGGTAAGTTGCTTTGACCCGAAAGTGATTATTTTGTTTAGTATAAAAGCAGTTTGTTTTAATTTTGATAAGTTAGTAACTCTACTGATGATGATGACTGACTGTGTCATCGAAATATTTAGAGTCTTTTTTTTATATTAAATAAAAAAAACAAAAGCTGCGAGCCAAAACAAAAGCTGCATTAACTAAAAAACGATCAGAAATTAAATAAAAAAAACAAGTTTTTTAAACTGAAAGTAAGGAGCGACATTAAAACTTAAAACGAACAGAAATTATTCCGTATATGAAAAGGGCTGTCCCCTCCTCAACACTTCGCTCTTTACGCTAAAGTTTTTTATTGTTTTAAAAAATAAAGTTGTGAGACAGAGTCAAACTTTAGCGTAAAGAGCGAGGCGTTGAGGAGGGGACAGCCCCTTTCATATACGGAATAATTTTTGTTCGTTTTAGTTTTTATTTCGCTCCTTACTTTCAGTTTAAAAAACTTCGTTTTTTTTATTTAATTTCTGATCGTTTTTTAGTTAATGCAGCTTTTGTTTTGGCTCGCCGTCATTGAATAAGTAAACAAAATTTACATAAAAATTTTACTTTTCTTTTGCAAAATGGCTGTCTCTAAATTTGGTTCTGACGTAATTTACAAATTAACTTACGTAACGAACTTCTATATTCGTATATTTTTCGTCTGGCAAAAAATACAAAGTTGCAGATTTTCGCAGATATGAGCTTGAAACCTATGTTGTAGGGTTTTCTGATATGCTGAATCTGACGGTGTGATTTTTATTAAAATTCTTTCACTTTTAGGGGACGTTTCCCCCCTCTTTAGAAAATCAGGTAAATTTTCTCAGGCTTGTAGCCTTTGATGAGTAATACTAAACTTAATAAAATTCATATATTTAGAATCAGCATTATAAGCCCATTCTTTTGATACATTTATTGACATCAAAGTTCCGTTTTTAAAAGTTTCGATTACTATTGAGCCGTATCGCTTGTTTTTTTTTTATTGTTTTTTTTATTACGTATATGTTATTACGTATATGATGGGGTTCTCCCCTTATTCAATACCACGCTCTTTACGTTAAAAGTTAACAAAAATTTTAATTCACAAACCCCTGAATCACAAAGGCCGTTTAATTAGAATAGATAGCTCTTTTGAAAGCACTAAAAAAAACTTTAGCGTAAAGAGCGAGGTATTGACTTGGGGGAGAACCCCCTCATATACGTAATAATTTCTGTTCATTTTAAGTTCTAATGTTGCTTCTTACTTTCAGTTGAAAAAACTTGTTTTTTTTTATTTAATTTCTGATCGTTTTTTAAATAATGCTTGGAAATACGGCGCCCCCTTCATAGAAATGTCCCTTACCCCACAGAAACATCCTCCACGGAAAGATTCTCCCGAGTAACCCCCTCCTTCAGCCCCCCCCCCCACCAGAAAAAATTCTTCCTGAAAATGCCTGTATGCTTCCCAATAACCAATACAATATGTAAGCATTGGGCAAAGTTCATAACTTGCAGCACTTCCCCTGGGAACTGTGGGGGATTAAGTCATCGTAAATGACATATTTATTATATTTTCGACTATGCTGAACAAAATGGCTATCTCAAAATTTTAATTGGGTGACTTTGAGAAAAAAATGAGCGTGGGAGGGGGCCTAGTTAACCTCCATTTTTTGGTCACTTAAAAAGGGCACTAGAACTTTTAATTTCCGTTCCAATGAGCCCTCTTACGATATTCTAGGACCACTGGGTCAATACGATTACCCCTGGAAAAAAAACAAACAAATAAACACGCACCCGTGATCTTTCTTCAGGCAAAAAATGCATAATTCCACATTTTTGTAGATAGGAGCTTGAAACCTCTACAGTAGGGTTCTCTGATACGCTGAATATAATGGTGTGAATTTCATTAAAGAACTTTTAGGGGGTCTTTCCCCCTCTTTTCGAAAATCAGCCAAATTTTCTCAGGCGCGTAACTTTTGATGGGTAAGATTAAACCTGATGAAACGTATATATTTGAAATCAGAATTAAAATCTGATTCTTTTGATGTATTTATTGGTATAAAAATTCCGTTTTTTAGAGTTTCGGTTACCATTGAGCCGGGTCGCTCCTTACTTACAGTTTGTTACCACGAACTGTTTGATTTTCGTTTCACTGTCTAATAAAAGGACCTATCCCTATTTGGAATTCTTATTGATTTCGTCATAGAAAAGGGCAGTGTGGTCATGGAGAATAATAGTAACGTCGTATATATGGGGATGACAGACCAACTTCAGAATCAGCAACATTTCATTTGCTATTAGAAGAATAAAATGATAAATTTAGCACCTGTAAATTCTGCATTATTTCATTTTTAATTAGAAGAATATTCAACGCAGTATTACAAGATTCAAGAACAGTTAGTGAATTTTCTAAGTCAATGGACCGGTAACTTGCTTTGACCCGGAAGTGATTATTTTGTTTAGTATAAAAGCAGTTTGTTTTGATTTTGATAAGTTAGTAACTCTACAGATGATGATGACCGACTGTGTCATCGAAATATTTAGTTTTTGATTTATATTTTCGTTTCACTGTCTAATAAAAGGACCTATCCCTATTTGGAATTCTTATTGATTTAGCTACCCTTATTCAGCAAGTTATTGCAATTAACTGCTTTAAGCTCTGTTCAATGCAGGGAAGTTTGTTGATTTCCTCTGTAGATTATCATTAACCTATTAAGCTTGTAACTGGAGCCCAATGTCAAATAGATGCCTATTTCTTCCCAAAACCTGACACCTACCCGACACCTGTGTCTATACAATACAGAATGTGCCCATTTCCATATTTTGTATAAATGGAAAATGACAAATATTAAGAATTAATTAGGATTGCTGAAACCAAAGTTCCTAGTGACATTGCCCCAAAAAGGAAACTAGCCATTTCAATCGAATGAGCCCTTTTTCAAGTTTCTACGACAACGATTTCAATAACTACTTATAAGCCCTCAGGGTATAACTCATAACCCTTGCCCTGAAGGCTCTGGGGGAGGAGATTTCCTGCTCAAATGTATAATTTCCTGAATTTTAAACTGCGTGGAACAAAATGGCTATCTCAAAATTATGATTAGATGTGTTTGGGGAAATGGTGGGCGTGGAAATGTTTTATTTGCCTTCCAATTACTTTCGACTATTAAAAAGAGCACTAGCCATTTCAATTTCTAATCGAATGACCCCTTTTTGAAGTTTCTATGACATTGCGTTCTATAAAAACCTTATATGTCCCCAGGGCATGACTTACAATTCTTGCCCTGAGGGCTGTGGGGGGGGGGTGTCATCATCAAAGACCTAATTAACAGAACTTAAAACAACGCTGAACAAAATGGCTATCTCAAAATTTTGATTGGATGTGTTTGGGGAAAAGGTGAAAGAGAGAGTGGGATTAGTTGCCCTCCAATCTCTTTAGACTATTAAAAAGTACACTAGCCCTTTGAATTTCCAATCAAATGGGCCTTTTTTGAGGTTTCTATGACAACGCCTTCTATAAAAACCTTAAATGCCCCCAGGCCATAACTTACAACCCTTGCCCTGAAGGCTGTGGGGGATTGTCTTCCTTAAAAACATAGTTTCTATCTGGAAATCAACTACGTTGAACAAAATGGCTTGTATCAAAATTTTGATTGGATGCATTTCAGGAAAAGATGGGCATGGAAGGGGTGTTAGTTGCTTTCCAATCACGTTCGACTATTAAAAAGGGCACAAGACACTCAATTTCAAATTGAATGAGCCCTTTTTCAGGTTTTTACGACAAATTCTTCGATACGAAGTGCCCTGCTCTAAAGGAAAAAAATAAATAAATAAATGATACTTTGTGCCAACATCGTTCTTACATGTCCTCAGGGCATAACTTAAAACCCTTGCCCCGAGGGTTGTGGGGGAATGTCTTCCTCAAAAACATATTTTCTATCTGGAAACGACTACGCTGAACAAAATGGCTATATTAAAATTCTCATTGGATGTGTTGGGGGGATGATGGGCGTCGAGGCAGGGGGGAGGGGGCTAGTTGCCCTCCAATTACTTTTGACTATTAAAAAGGGCAATAGCCCTTTGAATTTCCAATACAATGAGCCTTTTAGAAGTTTCTACCACAACGCCTTCTATAAAAACCTTATATGCCCCCAGGGTAAAACTTACAACACTTGCCCTGAAGGCTTGGGGGAAGTGTCCTCCTTAAAAACCTAATTCCTATCTGGAAATCAACTACGCTAAGCAAAATGGCTATCCTAAAATTTTGATTGGATGTGTTTCGTGAAATGCTGGGCGTGGAAGGGGTGTTAGTTGACTCACAATCACTTTTGACTGTTGAAAAGGGCACAAGCCACTCCAATTTCCAATTGAATGAGCCTTTTTCGAAGTTTCTACGACAACCTTCTATATAAGCCTTATTTGCCCCTAGGGCATAATTTACAACCCTTGCACTGAGGGCTCTGAGTTGGTTACCATCCTAAAAGACCTAGTTTCCAGAACTTTCGACTACGTTGAACAAAATGGATATCTCAAAATTTTGATTGGATGTGTTGTAATTTATTACCCTTGCCCTGAAGACTGTGGGAGGAGTGTCTGCTCAAAGTTATATTTTTCTGAATTTTAAATTGCGTGGAACAAAATGACTATCTAAAAATTTGGATTGGATGTGTTTGGGGAAATGGTAGGTGTGGAAGGGGTGTTAGGTGCCTTCCAATCACTTTCGACTATTAAAAAGGAAACTAGCCATTTCAATTTTCAATCGAATGAGCCCTTTTTCAAGTTTCTACGACAACCATTTCAAAAACTACTTATAAGCCCTCAGGGTATAACTCATAACCCTTTCCCTGAAGACTCTGGGGGAGGGGATTTCCTGCTCAAATGCATAATTTCCTGAATTTTAAACTGCGTGAAACAAAATGGCTATCTCAAAATTTTGATTAGATAAGTTTGGGGAAATGGTGGGCGTGGAAGGGGTTTTATTTGCCTTCCAATTACTTTCGACTATTCAAAAGAGTACTAGCCATTTCAATTTCTAATCGAATTACCCCTTTTGAAGTTTCTATGACAAAACGTTCTATAAAAACCTTACACTAAAAAAGTACACTAGCCCTTTGAATTTGCAATCAAATGGGCCTTTTTGAGGTTTCTATGACAACGCCTTCTATAAAAACCTTAAATGCCCCCAGGCCACATAACTTACAACTTTTGCCCTGAAGGCTGTTGGGGATTGTCTTCCTTAAAAACATAATTTCTATCTGGAAATCAACTACGTTGAACAAAATGGCTTTTATCAAAATTTTGATTGGATGTATTTCAGTAAAAGATGGGTATGGAAGGGGTGTTAGTTGCTTTCCAATCACGTTCGACTATTAAAAAGGGCACAAGACACTCAATTTCAAATTGAATGAGCCCTTTTTCAGGTTTTTACGACAAATTCTTCGATACGAAGTGCCCTGCTCTAAAGGGAAAAAAAATAATAAATGATACTTTGTGCCAACATCGTTCTTATATGCCCTCAGGGCATAAATTAAAACCCTTGCCCCGAGGGTTGTGGGGGAATGTCTTCCTCAAAAACATATTTTCTATCTGGAAACGACTACGCTGAAAAAAATTGCTATATCAAAATTCTCATTGGATGTGTTTGGAGGAATGATGGGCGTCGAGGCAGGAGGGAGGGGGCTAGTTGCCCTCCAATCACTTTTGACAATTAAAAAGGGCACTAGCCCTTTGAATTTCCAATACAATGAGCCTTTTTGAAGTTTCTACCACAACGCCTTCTATAAAAACCTTATATGCCCCCAGGGTAAAACTTACAACCCTTGCCCTGAAGGCTTGGAGGAAGTGTCCTCCTTAAAAACCTAATTACTATCTGGAAATCAACTACGCTAAGCAAAATGGCTATCCTAAAATTTTGATTGGATGTGTTTCGGGAAATGGTGGGCGTGGAAGGGGTGTTAGTTCCTTACAATCACTTTTGACTGTTGAAAAGGGCACAAGCCACTCCAATTTCCAATTGAATGAGCCTTTTTCGAAGTTTCTACGACAACTTCTTCGATATGAAATGCCTGCTCTAAAGGAAAAAATAATAAATGATACACTTTGCCAACATCGATCTTATGTGCCCTCAGTGCATAACTTAAACCGTTGCCCCGAGGGTGTTGGGGGAGCATCCTCCTCAAAAATATATTTTCCATCTGGAAATTATCTACGTTGAACAAAATGGCTATCTAAAAATTTGAATTGGATGTTTTTTGGGGAATGATGGGCGTGGGGGGGGCTAGTTGCCCTCCAATCACTTTCAACTATTAAAAACGGCACCAGCCACTCCAATTTCCAATCGAATGAGTCCTTTTGAAGTTTCTATGACAACTACTTCGATACGAAGTGCCCGGGTATGGAGGAAAAAAAAAAACATTGTGCCCACATCGTTCTTTACTTAGTCAGCACTATCGCGTTGCCTGTGATACAATACAGTATGAGTACATTATTAATTACTTTATCATACTCAGAAAACAGAGGTCATACCTGATTCTGATTTTCCCCAACCACTCACTGTGAGCATCGTACCGTAGAGAATGGAAGTGGCATTTTTAAATGGCAGGTATACGGGACCAATTCCATAACCGTATCTAATGACTTGAGTTAACCGGATGATGGCCATGTCAACACCCGTTGGATGTTTCTGTAAAAATATTTAATTATTATCAGTAATCCTACTACCAGCACTACAAAATTTTAGTAGCGTCAAGTGTCAAATGAAAAGGGAAAAACAGAAAGAGAGTTATAGACGATTCAAAAAGCACACTAAGACGAAATTCCTAAACAAGACCAAATGGCAAAAAATAATATCCAGAACAAATGAGGCAAAATCAAAAGCACTCTAGACACATGAAAAAACAAGTTTAAAAAATCCAAGAATAAAATACAATAAAATGAAAATAACTCTAATGAATAATTCCCAATGTTTTATTATTATTATTTTTTCCCCAGAGGCACTTCATATGGAAGGGTTCGTCATATAAATTTCCAAGAGGATCATGTGATTGGAAATTGAAAGTTCTAGTGTCTTTTTTAAGAGTCAAAAGTGATGGTATAGCCCCCCCCCCCCCACACACCAAGTTCTCCCCAGATACATTCGATAAGAAATTTTAGGTAGCCATTTTGTCAAGACAAATTCAAAGATCATGCAACAAAAACTCCGGGGTCGACACAAGCCCCAAGAGCCCAGGGGCAGGCGTTGTAAGTTATGCCTCGGGGGCAAAAATGGTTCTTATAGAAGAGATACTCGTAAAAACTTCAGAGGGCTCATTTGATTGGAAATTAAAAGTTCTAATTAACTTTTTTAGAGTCAAAAGAGATCATAAGGCCACTAGGCCTTCCCCTCACGTTTTCCCCCTAATTTATAAATTTTGAGATAGCCATTTTGTTAAAAATAGTTGAGTTTAGATAATAAAAACTCTGGTGCTGACACCGCCCCAATTTTTATCTAATTGAATACGATATTAATTTTGAGATAACCATTTTGTTAAAAATAGCTTAGAGTTCAAATAACAAAAACTCTGGCGTTGACTGGGCAGGCGTTGTAAGTTATGCCCTGGAGGCGTATATTTTTTTTATGGAAGGGATGCTCTTATAAACTTTATAGATGGCTTATTTGATTGGAAATTGAAAGTTGTAGTTCAATTTTTAAGAGCCAAAAGAGATCGGAGGCCAGATAGCCTCTCCTCCTCCACGCTTTTCCCCCCAAATACATCGAATAAAAATTTTGTGATTGCCATTATGTTAAAACATTTAAAAGATTAAGCAAAAGATCTGGTGTAGACACAATCCCCTCGGCCCGGGGGCAGGCGTGGAAAGTTATGCCCAGGGGTAATATATTATTTTTATGCATAAGATGGTCGTATATACTTCAGAGAGGGATAGTTTGTTCGGAAAGTGAAAGCCCTTGTTCACTTTTTAAATGTCAAAAGAGATTAGAGGGTAACTAGAACTCCACACCCTTTTTTCCCAGGTGCTTCAGGTAAAAATTTAAGATAGCTATTTTGTCAAAAATAGTTAAGAGGTCAGATAACAAAATCCCAATGTCGGAACCCATCAGATCCAAGGGGCAGTCGTTTTTTAATTATGCCCGGGGACATGTATGGCTCTTAAGGAATGGATGCTCGTATAAGCTTCAGAGAAGGCTCATTTGATTGGAAATTGAGGGTTCTAGTTCCCTTTTTAAGAATAAAAAGATATCAAAGGGCAACTATCCCTTGGATCTAGTTGCTAAAGGCAACTAACCTACAGTAAAGGCCATAAGGCTTCAATGATTTATTATTATTAATTTAAAAACCCTCGCATAAAAAGAAGTTTCCTAAGAAAAGTAAAGAGCCGAATTGAACTAAGGACCGACATGAATTAATTCGTATTATAGTTAAAGCTCAAAAAAACTAGAAATTACTGTTAAAGAATAAACAAAGTCCCAAACGAACAGAAATTAAAATTAACTATCTAACAAACATAAAGATAACAGGTGCAAACATAAATGAATGAATAAATCTTATATACCTTCAAGATTTTTTTTTATTATTTTTTCCCCAGAGGTACTTCATATGCAAAGGGTGGTGATATAAGCTTCGGAGGGGCTCATTAAATTATAATTAATAATTTCTAGTACCCTATTTAGAAGTCAAATTTAATTGAAGTGCACCAAGCCCCCCCCCTTTTTTACGCCCTCTCTTCCTCAAATGCAGCCAATCAAAATTTCCAGATGGCCATTATGTCCAAAACAGTCAAAGCTGAGGTAATTAAAATAATTTTGCCCCGGAGGTTGACAAAACCTCCCACTGCTTCCAGGGCAAGGGCTATAAGTTATGCAAGTTATCCATTGTTCCTTACTAATGTTTTTGTCAAATGGGTAATTTTATGGACTTTGGAAAAGGCTTTAGAAGGGGCTTAGTTGATTGGAGATAGAAACTTCTAGTTTTTTTTCAGAGCCAAAAGTGATCGATAGACAACAAGCCCACACCCCACTTTTTCAAAGGGCATCGGGGCAAAATTTTTAGATAGCCATTTTGTTCAAAAAAGTTCAAAGGCAAAAAACTATTCTTCCAAGTACCCTCCATCCCTACCCCGAGGAAATTGCTCTGAGTTACGGAACGTGCTTATTTATACTTTGACACTTGGTTTACTTTAATACTTGGATTTAGTGATTTACGTGGCAACTTCAATTTACGGTGCAAGGGCTGTAAGTTATGCAATTTGCTTATTGTTACTTTGATACCTTGTTTATTTCAAGCTTTTACATTTTTTTTACTTTGGTATTGTAACTTTGATACTAGTTTTTATATTTCGATGAACATTTGATGTTGAGAACGAAAATTTTGATTTTGAAATAAGGAGTTTTAAAAAACTTAGAACTTTTTGCAATCAAAATCGAACAAAAATTAAAGTAGATATCTATGTTATATTTCCATGACTGCCCTAGGAAGCACTGAACCGTGTCAAGGCAAGGGCCAACGAACTCTAAGAAAGCCAGGCAGCTTTGAGAAACCTTAGACCTCTACCAAAGGTCAGGCGATCGTGAATGTTACTACCTTAACTGGTAGAATGGATATGGCCTTCCCCTGATGATTGGTGCGGTCGATTTCATTGGCCTTGATAGAATTGAGGTTTACTGAACTCTGAACAAAACCCGAACAAGGTGATTTTACTTTCTTGGTGCTATTACGAGACAGATTTCGTAATGATCTAAGATAAAAAGTTCGATGAAAAGAAACACAGTGGAGAGGGGATCATGGATTTGACAACGCCCATAGCGGGTACACTATTGGAGCTACTGCAAAAAATTATATAAATTTTAGACAATGAGACGACAGCCTTTGGTCATAAATGACCCATCCTCCAAAGACCCAAATGCCCCTCACCCCTCCCCCCATTTTTAACCCTCCCCTCTACACCATTTTCTTATAATTTCTTTCAAACTTTATGTTTTTTTACTTTTTTAGGCTTTTATTTACATGTCTTAGAATTACATGAAATATGCTTAAAGCCCTAAAAAACTCACATTTAATATTTATGAAATACAAAATAAGAATGATATAGATATGTTAGACATGACTTTTAATATAAGAAAAACATTGTTTGTAGTAACACTTTTCTTTTTTTTCGGACTTTTTTTTGGACTTGGAAAGTTATTTTATTTTGTTTTTTTCTTTATGTGACTATATCAATGGTACTCTATGGTTTCTTATAAATACTACGCAACTGTCCCAGTGGTACTATGTTATTATGCCGCAGATAGGAAGAGAATGAATAGCTCCGATGACAAAAGGCAACCTTGAAGCACTCCAGTAGAGGTTTTGATGCTCTCGGTAAGTCCTTCTCCAGTCATGGCACGGCTTCTGAACTTCTCATACATGTCTTTGATCAGCGAGATTAGATTGGATGGGATGCCAATGTGAAGAAGGATGTGCCATAGACATTCTCTCCATATGAGATCGATAGCTTGTTTAAATTCTATGAAAAGGTGGTAGATGATGCGGCCAACTTCGCTATACTTTTCCATGATCTGCCGGACAGTGAATATCTCATCAATTGTTGATCTATTAGGTCGGAAGCCGGCTTGGTTTTCCGGAATGACCATTGATGCAATGGCTCGTATACGCCGGAGCATGACTCTTGTGAGGATTTTTGCGGCATGGCTGGTAAGACTTATTGGGCGGTAGTTGTCGCAGACAGCTTTAGAGCCTTTCTTATGCAGAGGGACTATAGTGGCTTCGCACCAGAGTGAGGGGAAATGACCGTTCTCCCAAGCAGCTGTGGCAATTTTGTGGTAAAGGTTAAGGAGTGGTACGCAGTTTACTTTGAGTAGTTCAGGCTGGATTCCATCAGGGCCAATAGCTTTGTTTGTTCTCAAGTCTCTGATAGCTGCTTCTATTGCAGAGCGAAAAGGGGGAGGATCCGTGGGTGCTTAGCAAACCGACCAACTAGCCTACTCAAAGACCTAGCTATGCCGTTGGTCTTTAGAACATGCCTGATAGTTTGAAACCTCCTACTGCCCGAAAGAAGTGTATTGACACCTTATATCCCAGTGGTGATGATATAAATGAGTTTCGCAAATCAAAACATGATTGGAAATTAGTTTTAAAATCAAAGAAAACAACATATGCAGTTGTCGCTTCGTTGATCAATAACTGTCGGCGGTTTTCAGCATCTGTCCACTCACCGAGCCATATTAGTCTCCTGAAACGAGTTGCGGAGGACTTCGATGAACAGTCACTCAAACCACTCATTCCAAATACCGTAAAAATACTGCAATGTTGTACCCCACGTGTTTTCAAAGTACATTCAGAATCGCGAACCGAGTTCGAGTTTTTTCATCGTAAATTAACCAAGGTGTTCGAGGTGTGGATCAACTGATCACACTTCTTATCGCCTAAACAAGTGCAATTAGCCAGCCTTCTGCACGAGCTACAACTCAAGTGGAAACACATGCTATAGCATACGCTGTCCTACAAATAAGTCAACAAAGCCTGATATGAAATCCGGTGTTTCTCAAATTTCATGAACCGTGTGTCTTGGAACATAAACGGCAACTTTGCTGACCGATCTTTAATAATAGCTGATGCTGAAAACCAGAAATATTGTAAGTTTTCAAGAGCACTTTACCCTTCGACTGTCTGTGAATCAGTTAGACATCTTTCAGTCTCATTTGATCCATGCTGTTCCTGCTGAGCGTAAGAAGGCCCTTGGCCAACCCTCTAGTGGACATGTAAATTATATTCGGAGAAATATTGAGTCAAAGATTTTAATCTCAACGCAAAATATCCTTGCAGTGCAAGTAGGTGGTAATCTAGTAGTTGTTGACTTGCATCTGCCGACAGATTACCGGGATGACCATTCGGATTTGCTTTTTGCCAGAAGTATCGCTAAACTATCAGAGTGCCTTCTCCTAGCTAAGCGTAGGAAACTCCCTACAGTTATCTTAGGTGATTGAAATTGCTTATTTAGTGATAATGTTAACGAGATTGATAGTATTGAATCTAGTGTTCGGGAAAATATGATTTACGGTTTACTTTATGACTCTATAAAAAGGATTCCGTCCTTTGCAATCACGTATGTGATAGCATTATATCAAAAATAAAAGTTCTGTACAATCTGCTAATACCTAGCCGAGAAAAGGAAGCGCGAACTCAGCAAAACACATACACTGCTTAGTTGTCATATGCACTTCGTCTAGCTGAGGAAACGGTACTGTCAAAACTAAAATGAAAACAAGAACACAAGTAAAGGGGTGGTCAGAAAATGCGGCTTTAGTTGATGCATATGATAAGGCTAAATTATGGTTCTCTATATGGAAAAATTAAGGATGTTCACCAACCAGAATAGTAAATGAAATCCGGCTTCGCACCAAACTTAAGTTTACCAAAGATTGGGGTTATTATTGGGGTATTAAAGATATTATTGGGGTTTTGCTCTGCAAAACCCCAATAATATCTGGAGGTCCATGCAAGATAAAAAACCAGCCACTGATGCATCGTCAATCCCCTTAGAGTCATGGAAAGCACACTATAAACAAATGTTTTCACCCCCGTGTCCAGAAAAAAGCACAAAATTCAAATATTATTTCAATAACCAACTATCACATGCAAGTCGCACTGATCATGTTGTATCAGTTTCTGACATTTGGAACGCCCTCCGTTGTCTTAAAAAAAGAGAACGCAAGGTATTGAAAAAATTTCTGCTGTCCACCTACAGAACCCGTCATTTCTTCTTATTGAATATTTAACCCTCTTAGGCCAGATCATTTTTGCACAAGGTGTTGTTCCTAGTACGTTCTGCGTTGGAAGTCTTGCACCGGTACCAAAAAAGGAAAAGCCTCCTGAGGAATGCACATCATTTCGACCAATAACAGTGTCTACCACTTTTTGCAAGATATTCGAACTTCTGATTATTGAGGAAATTAATATGAGATGCTTCACACCGCCTTTCCAGTTCGGTTTCCAGCCTGGCCTTGGATGTGGACATGCTTTAATTGCGGTAGCTTTAGTTCTATTGGGTGTCGAAAATTCTACCGAATCTGTCGCTCTTGACATATATGATATACAACGAGCTTTTGACTCATTAATACTCGAACAGATTGTATTTGAAATGGCAAAGCGCGACGTCCAATATGACACACATTTACCCCTGAAAATATATATATATAATAACCTCGAGGCCAAAATCAAGATCATTAATGAGAAGCAAACAGATTCTGTTAGAATCCCAGTGAAGAAGGGTGCTTGTCGAGGCTCACCTGCTTCTTCTCCAGCTTTCAATAATAGCGTGATTCCTGTACAAGAAAATTATCCAAAATATTGCATTTCTAAAAGTATGGATCTTTCCCTAGTTTGCTTTGCTTATGACTTATTAAACATTGCCCGTAAACTTGAAAGAATTGAAGAAAATTTTTAAATTTTTGAAAGAGAGTATGCAGTTATTGGTCTTGAATTCGACGCTTCGAAGTCGAAAGTGCTATTGTTGAACTGGCCTGAAATGCTGAAGCACGAATCCATCATGCTCGAAAATAATAACATAGCAACAGCTGACCATATTACATATTTAGGGTTACCCATTGGCCAGAAACGAAAGCACAAAAGAGCACACAACGAACTTTGCATATAAGAAAATGGTAGCGAAAAAATTCAGCTTTAACCGAATAATCCTAGCACGGCTCTACAACGCATTGGTCCTACCTCACTTTTTGTACCTTAGCCCCTTCCGGCGAACTTTCCCACAAACTATGAAGCACAAATGACGGTCGATATTCTTTAAACTCGCAAAATACCTACTAAGGTTTCCACCCTGGACACGCAACACTTACCTGATCGGAAAATACAAAACAGCTGATCCCGCGCTCACAATAGAAATAAAATCAAATAAACTACCAAGCATCGACAAATAAATTAAGCTCAAAATGAACAGAAATTACAATAAATAACCGGGTCACACTCAAAACGAGCAGAAAATAAGATAAGCTGGGCTAAAAACCCCTATGCCTTCCCAAGGCAAGAACATAATTTGCACTTTCATGAAAAATATATAAATGTTTTTACTTTTATAACTCTAATAAATCAAATAATATTAGTATTTTGTTTACTAACTATCAGTATATATATATATATATATATATA
>JAQQPU010003227.1:17635-38323 GCA_029168905.1 Artemia sp. Kazakhstan ARC1039 | reverse complement strand
ATATATACTAAACTGACAATGCAAATTAATTTGTATTTTTCCAGTAAGGTGCAAATTATGATCTGGCCTTGGTAAGGCATTGGGGTTTGGAACCCAACTTATGTTAATTTCCGCTCGTTTTGAGTTTGACTCGGATATTTATTGTAATTTCTGTTCGTTTTGGGTTTAATTTATTTATCAATGCTGATTTATGGTAGTTTCATACTTGGTAGATTATTTTGTTTTATTTTTGCTCATTTTTTGTTTAATTTGTGGAAAAAGTTTTTTAATTAATTTCTGTTCGTTTTACATTGACATGGTCTTTTCAGGGAAAAAGAAAATAATACTTTAATTTTTTCGTTTTTTTAAAGAATCTATAGTTTGACCCGCTATTTGTATGCTGGAGAAGAATTTTCAGTAAATTTTTAACAAAATACACCATTTTAAAAATTTGGACACAAATAGTAGTATTTAATTTAGTTTAATGCCTCCTCTAGTTGACCAGAAACGGACAACTTGATACTATTCACAAAAAAATCGGTTTGCTTTCTTTGATAGCTTGGATACACTTACGCTATTTTGATTTGGTTAAATTTTAAGAGCAGAAGTAGCCCCGAAAGTTTGAACATAATACCCTCAGTAGTTCTTGGGATACTGCTGAGATGCCTTATTGGGAATTTGCATTAACACAGTACATTTTGATTTAATATTAAGACAACATTTAGTTTTTAAAACTAAAGGCATATGGGAGGGGAGTTGTGTGAAGGGGATTAGTTTCTCTCCAATCACTTTCAACTATTAAAAAGGGGATAAGCTCTTCCTGTTATCAATCGAATGAGTCATTTTCAAAGTGATAAATGAAACTAAGAGAGGAAAGAAAATAAAATGAAAAATAAATAAAAAAAGGTCAAAAAACGAGGGTTTTGTCAGCCAGGGGTGAAATATGAAGAAAAAGAAATAAACAAATCTTTCGAGAAGGACCCCCGCCGAATCGTCCTCAGTGCTAAACAAAAAAAAAGAAAGAAAAGAGAAAGAAACCAACGAAAATTAAACCTTTCGAAGTTTACCTCACAAAGCCAGAATAAAATCCTTGTTTTTTTCACCTTTTTTTATTTATTTTTCATTTTGTTATTTTCTTTCCTCTCTTAGTTTCATTTGTCATGTATAGCCAGTGTGGTCTTAGAATGTATTTTCCTTTTCAAAGTTCCTATGACAATTCCTTCAATACGAAATGCCCTGGTCTAAATAACAACAACAACAACAAAAAAAATACATTATACCCATTTGGATCTTTCTTATAAAAATGTTAAGCCTTCCAATAGCTTTCGACTTTAAAAAGGGTACTAGGCCTTTCGATTTCCAATCGAATAAGCCTTTTTTGAGTTTTTACGACAACACTTTCTATAAGCACCTTATATGCCCCCAGGGCATAAGTTACATCACTTAAGGGCTGTGAGGGTGGTTGTCATCCTCTAAGACCAAATTTACAGAACTATCAACTACGTTAAACAAAATGCATCTGGATGTATCTGGGGAAAAGGTGGGTGTGGAAGGGGCGTTAGTTGCTCTCCATCACTTTCAACTATCAAAAAAAGCACTAGCCCTTTCAATTTCCAATCAAATGAGCCCTTTTGAAGTTTCTAAGACAACACTTTAAATAAAAACTTACATGCCCCCAGTGCATAACTTACAACCCTTGCTCTGAGGGCTGGGGGGGAGTGTCATCCTCAAAGAGCTAATTTCAGGAACTTTCTGCAAGGTTGAACAAAATGGCTATCTAAAAATTTTAATTGGATGTGTTTGGGGGAATGGTAGGCGTGAGAGGGAGTTAGTTACCTTCCAGTCACTTACGACTATTAAAAAAAGCCACTAGCCCTCTCAAGTTCCAATTGAATGATTCTCTTTTGAAGTTTTTAAACAACTCTATCTATAAAAACCTTATATGCTCCCGGGGCATAACTTACAAACTTTGCCCTGAGGGCTCTGGGGGTTTGTCATCCTTAAATACATAATTTCCAGAACTATCAACTACTTTGAACAAAATGGTTATTTCTAAACTTTGATTGAATGTGTTTGGGGAATGGTGGGCGTGAGAGGGGGATTAATTACTCGCCACTAACTTTCGACTATTAAAAAGGGCAATTTCAATTTCCAATCAAATGAGCCCCTTTTGAAATTTATATAACAATTTTCTATGTAAACCTTATATGCCCCCAGGGCATAACTTACAACCCTTGCACTGAGGGCTCTGATGGGGTTATCATCCTAAAAGACCAAATTTCCAGAACTTTCGACTACGTTGAACAAGATGGATATCTCAAAATTTTGATTGGATGTGTCTGGGAAAATGGTGGGCATGAATGGGGGTTAGTCACCCTTCAATCCTTTTCCACTTTTAAAAGTGCACTAGCCCTTTCAATTTCCAATTGAATGAGCCCTTTTTGAAGAATCTTTAACATTCCTTACTATAAAAACCTTATATGTTCCCAGGGCATAACTTACGACCCTTACAATGAGCACTGTGGGGGTGGAGGCGTTGTAATCCTTAAAGACCTAATTTCCAAAAAGTTCAACTACGTTGAATAAAATAGCTATATAAAAATTTGGATTGGATGTGTTTTAGGAATTGGTTGGCGTGAGAGGGGGGTTAGTTACCCGCAAATCACTTTCGAGACTATTAAAAAGGGCACTAGCCCTTGGAACTTCCAATCGAATGAGCCCTTTTTCAAGTTTTTACGACAAATATTTTAATAAAAACTTATATGCCTCAAGGACATAACTTATAACCGTTGCCCTGAAGACTGTGGTGGGAGTGTTCTAGTCAAAGGTATAATTTCCTGAAATTTAAACTGGATGGAACAAAATGGCTATCTCAAAATTTCGATTGAATGATTTTGGGGAAATGGTGAGTGTGGAAGGGGTGTAAGTTGCCTTCCAATCACTTTCGACTATTAAAAAGGTCACTAGCCATTTTAATTTTCAATCGAATGAGCCCTTTTTGAAGTTTCTACGACAGCGCGTTCTATAAAAACCTTATATTCCCCAAGCGCATAACTTACAACCCTTTCCCCGAAAGCTACGAGGGGTTGTCATCCTCAAAGACCTAATTTCCAGGACTTTCAATTACGTTGAACAAAGTGGCTATCTTAAAATTTCGATTGGAAGTGTTTGGGAAAACGATGGGCGTGAGAGGGGGGTTAGTTGCCCTCCAATCACTTTCAACTACTAAAAAGGGCACTAGCCCTTTGAATTTCCAATCGAATGAGCCTTTTTTGAAGTTTCCACGACAACGCTTTCTATAAAAAACCTCATATGCCCCTAGGGCATAATTTAAAACCCTTGCCCTGAGGGCTGTGGGGGGAGTTTCCTCCTAATAAACATACTTTCCATCTGGAAATCAACTACGCTGAACAAAATGGTTATCTAAAAATGTTGATTGGATGTGTTTGGGGAAAAGGTGGGTGTAAGAGGGGGGTTAGTTGCGCTCAAATCACTTTCGACTATTAAAAAGGGCACTTCTTTAAAAAGGGAATATTTCATATCATTCTAACATGTAATATTTTGAAAAAATTTTATGTTAAAAAAAAATAAATAAAAAATAAAAGTTCAAAAAAATTAAACAAAAACCTAACCTAACCAACAATGACTATCAAAGATTAAATGAAGCCCAAAACAAAAAGAAATTCAAAAAAACAATCATAGCAAAAACATACAACAAGTAATAATATAAATGAATAAAAAAATCTTAAGTGAGTAATGTGTATATTTAATATGGAAATCAAGCTTCAAAAGAAAACAAAATATAATAACACTGAATTATAAATGAAACCCAAAATGAACAGAAATTAAATAAACAATCAATGCAAACAAACATACAATAGATACTAATATAAATGAACACATAAATCTTAAAACGAGTTAAATTTGATTTGAATAGGCAAATCAAGCTTGAAACAAACAAAAATAACTACAAACAAGAGATTGGATATCGCCTCCTTCTCTCACTGTAAAAGTCTAAAACCCACCGCGTCATTGGCGCTTTACTGAAAACGAATTATATTAGAAATATTTTCTTTTGTACTAAGTATATTAAAAATAAATATTAAAACTAGAGTAGAATTTTAAACCAATGAGTTTCAGCAAATAATCAAATTCTACATCAAATATTTCGCTTAATTTATTAGTTCAGTTCAAGACGAATTTAGTTTCACTACCAACAAGAGTTTGGATACTGCCCCCTTCCTTAACAGCAAAAACCTAAAGACAACTGCGTCATCGGCGCTTCACTGAAAATGAAAATAAAATGAAACCTCGTATTTTATTTTTATTTAACTAGTTTATAAGTGGCATAATGAACAAACAAGACAACAGGCCGTTCGTATTCTTGATAGAATTATATAGTTGTAATGACAGGTACTCATGTTAATTGTAGAGGTATCATTTAATATGCAAGCAAAAAGATTCAACCACGAGTCAGAGTTAATGGAAGAGACTACTCAGACACAAAAAAAAAAATAGAAATTAACTCATAGAGGGTTAAAGGCCACGACAAATCTATTTCAAATGAATTTGTCCGACTAACTACATTAACACCAATACTATCTAAACTGTATGAACGCTTCACCTCAGACTCGCTTAAATAAACAATCCTTGAACTTAGTGATGAGCAACAATTCGGAAACATGAAAGGCTTATCACCAACACATCACATGGTCAGTCTTCTCGATAATGTATATAAACTACTTAATTAGCGAGATACCTGGCTGAATCTCCTTTTAATTGACCTCCGAAAGGATTTTGATCTTGTTACTCATTCTACGGGACGCGTTCGTCTTCTACCAAATTGAACCTACTGCTGCAAACCTGATTTAGAATTTTTTGTTTACAGAAATATTTTTCTCGGTCATATTTAATTTTTTCAAAATCTGGATCACAAGACAACTTAGTAACCATCCTTAGGCGTGCTAGAGCTTTATTATTTTTCGGCACCCTTTTTATCTTTATTAAAATTTAATTATCTCTTTTTACCTTTTTCTTTTCTGTTGAAATGCGAATCTATACAGAGTTATATACAATTTTTTTTACCATAACATTGGTGGAACTTATTCTTACCACAATCCTGTCGATTTCAAATTCTTCCCTTGGTGTACGTTTTGGATTACTTATGTCGAACTCACCAAGTCGAAATCGCAAATCAGAAACTTGAGATCTAAAATTATAAAAATGAAAGCTGAAATGAACAATGAAATAAGAACTTTGGAAAATGTTGAAATTTTGATATTGAAATGGTGTTTTAAACATTATAAAAAAGAAAATGAACAAGATTTATTACGACATGTAAAAGGGGTTACACATTTGCGAAGATCATACTGCCTTTCCATACCGAATAGATAAAAGTTCTTATAAGGATAAATCCTTTTATTAGACAACGAAAAAGAATGACAAAACCTGGATGGTTTTGTTACGCACAGAGTGACCTTCATTAGCACATAATGTTCAGGATTTGATCAGAAAGAGGATCTGTTGATGACTTTATATATATATCAAACCAGTGGTCTTGACATTTCGAGGTGGGAGGTCGGCTACTTTGATTTGAAACAGAGAGTTCTACTTCTGCTGTCCAATAATCAAAAACTTGCTAGGCTACCATCACCATCCTTTTTTGCCCCCACTACCTATTGTAGTTTAAAAACAGGCGTCAATTTTATCATTGTTTAATGTTTGCTTGTTTTTTGTTTGTATTACACACGTTTTTTTCTGCTAATGTTAATCATAGCGAACCAGTGGTCCTGGCATTTCAGGAGGGTTTACTTGGAGTTGAAACAGAAAGTTCAACTTCTACCAGCAAAAAAGGAAATATAGAAATAAACACAAAAAAAGAAAAATGTAGAAAAACTGAAAGAACACGAAGAAAACGTAAGACAAAAAGATAAGTACACAAAATACACGGAATACAGAAAAAAAGCTGGAAAAAAATAAGCCTATGAATAGCGCAGGAAATACAGAACAAAATCGGAGAAAACTGAAATATATGAAAAACAAAATGAATATGGAGAACAGATAAAGTTATAGCGTCAGATGACCATTTCAATTCATAATTTGTATTTTATTACGAGCGTGTGACCTAAGTCAAATTTTCTGTTGGAATATCCCACTGAAGCAAATGATGAAACCATTAGATGAGATAACAAGAAATTAATTAAATTCCATGGATCATGACTGTTCTTAACACTTGGCACGCTGGTCTCCGTGCGACCTCTGGTCCCACGGTCGTCCTTACCCCATGGATCATTACAGTCCTGGACACTCCCAACCCATTTTGAAACAACCCTGACAAAAGAGCCAAGCTTTAAATCCATTGTTTTATGTTCTTACAAGCCATCCTCTGATGATGCTCAAAGACAGTTCACATCACCCTGGTACTATGTGGCTGGCCTAGAGAATCGTTTGATATATTTTTTAGACTATTGAATATTGAGTTTCTTCAAGACGTTTGTGTTAATTATTATGCATACCTGGTTGTGACTTTATACTATTCCCACCTTGTGGCACCCAGTGGATGGCTCACTACACCCTGTGGAACCTAGTATCATTCTTAAAGCATTTTCACACATTTTGACATTTTCTTGATATAAATCATGTTTTATATCCATTGCTTTGCGTTGTCACAAGCCATCCCTCTTGATACACCATGGAAACTCTTACCCTGTGGCCATCTGTCGATTACTCGTGGCACCCCATGGCGCAAATTATCCTTCCTAAGGCATTTTTAGACATTTTATTGATATAAATCTTGCTTTAAATCCATTGTTTCGTGTTTTAGCAAGTCATCCCCTCGTGACACACCATCGTACTTCCCAGCCTGTGATACTCTCTGGCTGGTCCATGGCACCCTCTGGCGCATATTATCATTACCAAGGAATATTTCTTTTTGATTAAATGATATCCAATTCCGATTCCCTCACTTCTGTCCCCAGTTACAGCTGTTCCAGTTTCTGCTTGGCCGACTCCGGTCCCGGTAACAATTTCAGATCCGGTTCCGCCACTTCTGGGGGCCCCCCCCTCCCCGATTTCAATATTTTTCGTTTTTCGAGATTGTTTTTCGTATTTTGAGATTATTTTACTAAATCGTTTCCATATTTACACTGGGTTCAATAGATCCAGGGTACGAAAGAATTCAGCCTCAAGACCAAAATGACACATGGATAAACACTGATTAAGGTTACAAAACAGAAATAATTTTAAAAAAATACAACAAGTTATAAGCAAATAGAAAATACTGCTCAAACAAAATTATTCTTTCAAGACAAAAAACATATCTTACACAAATCCAAAATAACTAACGGAAAAAGCATGTTATTGCAAAATATAAAATACTTGTTGCAAAACATAAAACTTTCAAAAACATCCAAAATATTCCTAATTAATATAAAAAAGTTCAAAAAAAAATCCAAAATAGTTCAAATTAAACAAAAATAACTTCAAAAATACAAAATTTCTAACTAAATCCCAAAGAATTCTTACAGAAAAGTATTCTTGCAAAATACAAACAAAAATATTTTTAACAAATCCAAAATAGTTCAAACAGTATAAAAAGTAGTTACTGTAAAATATAAAATACTTGTTGCAAAACACAAAAATACTAACAACATTCAAAATACTTCTTACAGAATACAAAAGTACAAACAAAACACAAAAAATATATTCTCAAACAAAAATAATTCTTACAAAATACAACAAGTACAAAATCCAAATAAGTCTTACAAAAACAAAATTATTCTTGAAAAATACAAAAATACTTTACACAAATTGAAAATAATTCTAACACAATAAAACTTGTTGCAAAATACAACTACATGCTACAAAACGAAAAATTCTAACAGTATCCACAGAGGCCTTACAGAATACAAAAAATACATACAAAATGCAAAATAGTTCCTACAAAACAAAAATAATTCTTTTAAAATACAAAAAGGTCTTATGAAATCCAAAATAATTATTACAAAACAGAAATTCTATTGCAAAAAAAGTTCCAATAGAGCATAAAATAGTTGCTTTATAATACAAAATACTTGTTAAAAAGCCCAAAAATTCAAGTAACATCCCAAATAGTTCTTGCAGAATACAAAAATTTCAAAGGAAATCCAAATACTTCCCACAAATTAGAAGTAATTCTTACATAATACAAGAAATATTTTAGAAAAATCTACATTAGTTAATACAAAACAATAATTATTCCTACCAAATTCAAATTTTGTACACAAATTCGAAATAGTTCCAAAAGAATAAAAAATAGTTGCTGCAGTATTAAAAATACTTGTTCCAAAACGCAAAAATTCTAGGAAAATCCAAAATAATTCTTACAGATTACAAAAAGTTCCAACGAAATTCAAAATAGTTCTTACTAAAAAATAATATTTATGTTTTGTAGTAATTATTTTGTATTTTACAGTTTCCATTTCTTA
This sequence comes from Artemia sp. Kazakhstan ARC1039, assembly GCA_029168905.1. Lineage (NCBI taxonomy): Eukaryota > Metazoa > Arthropoda > Branchiopoda > Anostraca > Artemiidae > Artemia > Artemia sp. Kazakhstan ARC1039. The sequence continues at coordinate 29,879 of JAQQPU010003227.1, read as the reverse complement.
TTCTATTATGACTGTTTTTGATTTGTTTAAAAACTTATTTTGTTGAAAAGGTTTCTTATATACAACCCTTGCCCTGAGACTGGGGGGATTTTTTATATTCAGAGACATAAGACCTTTCAACAACGAAGAACAAAATGGCCATATAAAATTGTTGATCGGAAATGTTTGGGGAAATAATATGTGTCAGGAGGGGGGGGGATTTATCCTTCAGATTACTTTTGACTATGAAAAATGGCAATAGCCCTCTTAATTTCCGGTTGAATTAGCCCTTTTTTAAGTTTTTACGACAACACTTCCTATAAAAAGCTTATATGCCCCCAGGGTATAACTTAAAACCTTAGCCCTGAGGACTCTGGGGGTATCATACTCAGAAATTATTTCCAGCCCCTTCAACTACGTTCAACAAAATGACTATATCAAAATGATGATCGCAACTGTTTAGAAAAATGATGGGGATAAAGCCCTCTCAATTCATAATTGAATGAACCCTTTTTGAAGCTTGTATGACTATGCTTTCTATAAACAACCTTATGTGCTCCAGGGCACAACTTACAACCTTTGCCCAAGGGGTTGTGGGGTGTTCGTCATCCTGAAAAACAATAATTTCTATACCTTACAACTACGTTGAACAACATCGCTATCTCAGAATTCGATTGAATGTGCTCAGGGAAATGGTGGGCATTAGAGAGGGTTATTTGCCTTTCAATCACTTTTGACTATTAAAAAAAGCACTAGTCCTTTCAATTTCCTATCAAATGAGCCCTTTTTGAAATTTCTAGAACAAAACTTTCTATGAAAACCTTTCATGCCCCCATTACTCAACTTACAACCCTTTCCCAGAGAGCTGTGAGGGGGGGGGGGGTGTCATCCTCCAATACCTAATTAGCATAACTTTCAATTAGGTTAAGAAAATGGATATGTTAAAGTTTTGATTGGATATTTTTGGGTATGGAGGAAGAGGGGGGTTAGTTGCCCTCCAATCACTTTCTACTGCAAAAAAGAACACTAGCTCTTTCCATTTCCAACCGAATAAGCCCTTTTTGAAGTTTCTGCGACAAAGCTTTCTATAAAAAAAACCTTATATTTGAACAGGGTATAACCTATAACCCTTGCCCTGAGTAATGAAGGGAGGTGGGGTTCTTCCTGAAAGACCTAATTTACAGAACTTTTAACTACGTTGAACAAAATGGCTGTCTCAAAATTTTCAGCAAGTGTGTTCGGTGAAATTGTGTTTGTGAGAGGGGGGTTAGTTGCCCTCCCAACACTTCTCACTTTTAAAATGATGACTAGCCCTTTATATTTCCAATTTGAAAAGCCCTTTTAAAAGTTTCTGCGATAGCACTATCTTTAAAAATCTTATATGCTCCCAGAGCATCACTGACAAACCTTACCTTGAGGAGCTTTGGTGGTTTGACACCCTCAAAGACATAGTTTCCCGAACTTTTAACTACGTTCTTAAACCTAACTTAAAAAACCTATCATAATTTTGGATTGGAAGTGTTTGAGGAAATGGTGGGTGTGAGAGGTGGTTAGTTGCTCTCTAATCACTTTTGACTATTAAAAAGGGCACTAGCCCTTACAAATAAGCCGTTTAAAATCAAATAAGCCATTTTTAAAGTTTGTACGTAAACAGTTTCTATAAGAATCTTATATGACCCAGAGGGCATAATATACAACATTTAACCTGAGGATTATGAGAGGTTTCCATCCTCAAAAACCTAATTTCCGGAATTTTCCACTACGTTGAACAAAATAGCTATCTAAAAATTTTGATTTGATGTGTTTTGGGAAATAGTGAGTGTCAGAGGCCTGTTATTCACTCTCCAATCACTTTCAACAATTAAAAAGGGTACTACCCTTTTCAATTTCCAATCAAATGAGCCCTTTTTGAAGTTTTTACGACAACTCTTTCAATAAAAACTTCATGTGCCACCAGGGCATAACTTACAACTCTTGTGCTGAGGGCTCTGAGGGGGTTATCATCCTCTAAGACCTAATTTCAATCCTCTAAGACCCGGCATCCATCTTCGAGCGCTTTTGGGTTGTTGTTGTTGTTTGAATATCAGTGTCTTGGAATCAAAAAATAATTTCAGCTTTTGGATTGTTGTTGTTGTTGTTTGAATAGGCCTAAATTTCAATCATCTTAAAACACATTGAAAAAAAAGAACACCACTTCAACGTATGATAAAGGAAAAAATAAAAAATTTTAACTATTAGCTACGTTTGATATTTATTCAGAATATTAATGGTGGGGTTGCACCCCTCACACCTCCTCAAAGCCCGCTCAAAATACATTAACGATATTGTTTGTATTTAAAGGATATGTTTTGTTCAATTATAGTCTTAAAAAGCGAGATATTTCGGTAATGTACATAAGAAGCATTTAGACCAAAATAACCTATATACCTGTATGGAATGCCATAAAACATATTTTTAAATACAATACATGAAAAAAATAAACACAATTTTGATTATTTACTTCATCAATTATTTATTCAGAATATTAATGGAGGGCACCCCCTTCCCTTAACTTCTCTTTTTTTCTACAATAATTAGCATCTTGACTAAATAGACACGCACACATACAAGTAGCTGATTATAAATTATTAGCCGAGTTAATGATGGTCGTCTCATTAAATTTGCTTAATTAAGACTGCCAATGAAATATGAACAAAATTTCACGAGAAGCGGCTAAGAATCATTTTACACAAAATACCTAAACAACAGATATGAAACTAGCGAAAAATATGCAGTCCCCGTGTCAACCAGAACACCAATATGACAGATAGTCATAGGCCAAGTGCTTTAAGCAATCCCAGATTTGAATATCATCAGACGCTAATTGTTACAATTCTGCTATCTGATACAAGCATATTTACATATAAATCTAATATAAGTCAATGCTGACTTAATGACGAGACAAAATGGATTTCTTTTTATTATAATACAAGAAAACTTTTCTCACCAGAACTCGCTTAGAACTCTCCATGTTACTATCAATGCAAATGATCAAAAAATTTATTAGACTCAATGAAAGAGCTATTCAAACTGTACAAAATTCTAATTTGGATCTCTATTTTATAGTCAAAAAACCGAATATATTAACACGTAACCAAGACAGTTTGTTTTAATTTTGATAAGTTAGTAACTCTGATGATGATGACCGACTGTGTCATCGAAATATTTAGAGTCTTTGTTTTATATTTTCGTTTCACTGTCTTTGGAATTCTTATTGATTTCGTCATAGAAAAGGCAGTGTGGTCATGGAGAATAATAGTAACGTCGTATATATGGGGATGACAGACCAACTTCAGAATCAGCAACATTTCATTTGCTATTAGAAGAATAAAATGATAAATTTAGCACCTGTAAATTCAGCATTATGTCATTTTTAATTAGAAGAATATTCAATGCAGTATTACAAGATTCAAGAACAGTTAGTGAACTTTCTAAGTCAATAGACCGGTAACTTGCTTTGACCCGGAAGTGATTATTTTGTTTAGTATAAAAGCAGTTTGTTTTAATTTTGATAAGTTAGTAACTCTACTAATGATGATGACCGACTGTGTAATCGAAATATTTAGAGTCTTTGTTTTATATTTTCGTTTCACTGTCTAATAAAAGGAACTATCCCTATTTGGAATTCTTATTGATTTTGTCATAGAAAAGGCAGTGTGGTCATGGAGAATAATAGTAACGTCGAAGCAAGTAAATTCGACTCCCCGTCTCCAAAGTATCCAATAAATATTAGCTTGACCAAATCTTATACGACAGGTGACCAACACCTGTGTTCGAATAATAAGCGCTCGAAAATACCAAACTGTCAAGGGAGTAAAATTTACAATACAAAAAAAGTAGTCACTCGAGATGCAAAATATATTTGCTTAAACTAACTGCATTGTTCTGAAGACTAAATTTAAAACTAGGTATCTTAGTGCAATTAAATTGTATTATCCCTTACCAATTTTCAAAGAAATAAAATATAAGTCTTCTGAAAATTAAGCGACACCCTGCTGGGAAAATGTTACAATACAAAACTTTGATCGTTTGAAAAAATCCCAAAGTGATAGCTTAAAAGTCATAAATTAAGCGACACCTGTTAGCAAAATATTGCAGTGTAGAATTTTTAGTTGTTAGAAAAATTCCAAAGTGACATCTTAAAAGTCATAAACTTTAATTAAACCCAAGTAGCTCATTGGCGCAAGCCAGTCCAATAATAATGTAGGACAAGTAGTGCAGCCAATAAGGACTGGAAAAATATACTTTTAGCAACGCCTAAACGTAACCTCTGGCAAAATCGCAGAGAATAGATAATTGAAACTTACCAAATTCGAGCCAGTCTTATTTACAGTCTATTTTCAGTCTTAGTTGGAGTCTCTTACAGTCTGCTACAGTCTTAGTTTGAATTCAGTTTGAGTCTTACACCATGATTGCGTTGTAATAAACTTTTGAAGTGTACAAACTTTGAATCATTTCCTGTGTTGTTAATTTGTTGATATAACCAAGAACTCTGCGACTATTATGTAAGTACAATAAATGCATCATTATTTTATTTTACTCTCTTGTGTTAATATTTCTCAAGCTCGATAGTCCTTGTGGCTCCACTCGCTCCTAAGGGAAACTGAAACTCATCAATCTGATTCCGAGTCAGTATGGCCATCAATATAAGCTCCCTACATGTACTCCTAGATTAAGCTCCCCACTCTAGATGTTCAGCCTCCACTCAGGTAAGCCACTCGCGGACCGCTAACCAAGAGTTTAACTAAAATTCCCATTAAGTTATGTAATTGGAAATTCCCTGTCGGGAAATCTCAAAAGAAGATATAAGAATTAGTCGTTTTGAAAACCCTCCCATTAGAGTTAGCCTTGACTAACCAAACTCGGCTGCTGAATATTTTTAAAGGAAAACCCCCCCATTAGAATTGGCGCGGCCTGTTTAAAGGAGCAAAAACACAAGGACAACATCGAAAAAAAAAGAAAGAGAAGGAGAATTGTTGAGAAATATTACCCACAAGAAATTTTTTTTTCCTTTCTGTCTTTGCATGAAGTGTAATATTGTTTAAATATTTTTAAGTGCAAATTTTTTTAGGCCTAAATCCTCTAAAAATAGTATCAAAAGAGAGTACATGTAATTAAAAAATATCAATTTAAAATAATATCAAACAATTAAGAACCAGTACCAAATTTTAACCCATCAAAAAATAAACAAAAACAATATGTCGTTAGATCAAAACGCACAGTTATTAAAGCAAAAACTTATTGCCAAAACAGTTGAAATATCAAAATCACTACCCCCATATAACGGAGACTCAGATGTAGATGAATTTATTATCCAATTAAATCAATTTGTAGAGGTAACTCAAACAGACTTGAAATCATTAGTAAGCATGTTGCTAATGAGACTTCAGGGGCAAGCACTAACATTTCTAAAACAAATTTAAAATACGATAGGGGAAGATAACAATCTTCCTATAGACTCAATAGAAAAATTACTAAAAGCGTTCCGAGAAAGATTCGTTGAAACCAGTTCAACACACAAACTAAAGCATGGTACGGTTTGTTTCGACGAAACACAAAATGTTAGAGAATACCTGCACAAAGTAATGGTATCTATTGAAGCCAAGTACGGAAAAGAGTTTGGTCCCTTATACGATAAAATCGTATTAAATGCTTTCATGCAAGGATTAAGCCCCAAACTGTACCGAATGTTGATATCAAAGAATATCCAAACTTTAGAGCTAGCAGTCCAGGAAGTAGAGAGAATGATAGAAATTGACTCAATTGTGGCAAACCACAATAAGTCAAGAATAAATAACGTAGAAAATTCAACTCCGGGACGATCACGAGCAATTTCCCCAAATTTCTTTCCAAGAGACAACTCACCCAAACCAAACCAAAATAGATCCCCAACCCCTACGAGACAAAGAATGGTACGTTTTGTACCCACGAATACAACAAACTACGTACAGAACCCCCCAATTATATGCTATGCATGTAATAAACAAGGACATATTGCCAGGGAATGCCGTACTAGAAATAACCTTACACCAGCAACCCCCAATTTTAAAAACCGTTTGTTCGGGAGAACAAACTCAAATGCCAATGGGGCAGGAAACTATAGAAATAACCCCCCACGTCTCCCCTCGTACCGCAACTCGTACCAACAAGGATTTGTACACACGAATCCTTCCCAATATATGAATCCCCAAACCTATATAAATCCTTCCCCCAACCGACAAAGTAATTATCGGTTCCCCAACCCAAATACGCGACAAAACATGTACCAATATAATTTACGAACAGTGTATCCAACCAAATTCGACAGGAATACAGGTAATGACAGAAGAAATTTTTTCCCGACGGGTAACGAAAGAAATTTTTCGTCAATACAAAGTGAACAAATGCCACGAGCCGTCGGCACGAGAAACTTTAACCCACGCAATAATACGTGGCAAACAAGACAATCAAATGTCAATCAACTTGGAAATTCACTAGCATGTGAAATTCCCACCGAACCCCAATGTCAAACCCCAACTTATCAAATAAGCGCACAGGGAAACGAATTAGGCCCCCAAGAAAATTAACCGGGACCCTGGAGGCCAGTATTTTTTATAGGTCCCATCCAGTAATTGTACCTTCTTTTAGTGATAATGATGATATGCTACCTATATTGAATAATTTTAGTGTTGCAAGTATTAACTTCAAAGCGTTAATAGATTCGGGTGCATCGGTTAACATAATAAATGCGAATATATTTAATAGACTCCCAGTATATATTAAGCGACGGAAAAATTTCAATATTCCCAATTTAACAAGTGTCACGGGGCATAGGCTGGAAGCTATAGGCTCCATATGCCTAGATGTGATAAAAGATAATAGGATCTTTCCTACAAACTTCATAATCTGCAAAAATTTCCCATATGAAGCGATAATTGGTGCTAATTTTTTAAAATCTAATAAGGTGTTATTAGATATAGCAAATAACCGACTCGTGTATCCACACGACCCTATTCTCCAACGCGTGGAGAGAGGGGAAGCAACAGTGAATAGAATCAAATCTTTTGTACCCACGTCACGTCATTTCCTCCCATTTCTCGTCCCGTGGGAAATCAAACGAGCAAACGGATCGAAAATCAAAATCAATGGAGCAGACGAGAAAGAAAATCAAACAACAAATGGATCGAGTCAGTAAAAGTAAAAATAGGAGAAATGCAGGAGTATAGACAAAAAGAGATAAAGAAAATAGCTGAATTGTGGAATGAAATAATAAATCCAAACACTGTTGTAAGGGGAAAAGACTTGGAGTCACCCATACAATCAACCTCAAAAGCGGAAGACTTGACGCAACCAAGCGCCAACCTCAACTTAATAAAAAATAACTCGGAAGAGAAATATTATGGGTTCGCAGTACGTAAAACAAAAATCCCCCCAAATACTATGCAAAGAGTACAAATCTCTCAAATGGTCACCCCCGTAAATGACAATTTCTGAAATCTGGTTCGCATCCCCGTGCAAAGAAATTCCAGAAAATCTGTTCTGTGAAGAACAGATCATCTCATATGAAAAAGGCGAAGGTTTTATTTGGTTAACTAACACACATGAAAACGATATGATTACATTGAAAAAAGGGACATGTCTTGTGGAAATACAGGTTATTTCTGAGCATGAGCTAAACAAATGGAGAGACTCCAAGGAAAGCTTAGTTAATAACATTGGAACTAACAATCCAAAGAATAGGTACCCCCTAACAAAACCCCAATTTTTTGAAAAATTTAAATTAGATCATATCCAAGATACGCAATTAAAGGAAAAGTTATGTGAATTACTTTGGAACTTTAGAGATATTTTTTCTACATGTGAGGAAGACATCGGGTTGATACCATTTTATCAACACTCTATCCAAACCACAGGGTTACCTGTAGCTAAACAGCCCTATCGCGTCCCCCATCCCTACAAAGGCTGGTTAAAAAATAAAATCCGCGAGTTAGAAAGAAATAATATAATACGGCCGAGTATAAGCCCGTATTCAGCCCCCGTTATACTAGTACCAAAAAAGAACAAGGACCTCAGGCTTGTAGTAGATTATAGAGCCTTAAATAAGCAAGTAGTAAGTGACAAATTTCCCCTACCCCGAATTGATGAAATCCTGGATTCCATTTCAACCAAAAATAAAATTTTTACATCTCTTGACCTCACGCAGGGTTATCACCAAGTTAAGATAGCAGATGATGACGTCTATAAAACGGCCTTTTCAACGACGGAATGTGGTTCTTATGAATATTTGAGAGTACCCTTTGGACTCAAAACCAGTTCAAGTGCATTATGTAGACCTCTGTTACACTTATTACGAGGTATAGAAAATATTATCCATTTTGTGGATGATGTTATTTGTGTGGGAGAAACACCAGAGGACCATTTAAACACATTAACCAAAGTTTTCGAAAAATTCAGAGAGGGTAATTTGAAATGTAGACCGGAAAAAGTAAATTTGTTGCAATCCGAAATAAAATTCTTAGGAATGATAGTGACCCAAGGTCAAATATCACCGGACCCTGAGAAGATAAAATGTGTAGAGAATCTTAAGCCGCCAAAAACTATGAAACAATTAAGAGGCATTATTGGTTTAACCAGTTATTTTAGAAAATTTATACGTAACTACGCCCAAATCGCAAAACCCCTAACAGATCTAACTAAAGGGAATTCCCAAAATGTTACCTGGTCTCAGGAAGCGCAAACTTCTTTGGACACTCTCAAGAAAGCTCTTACTTCTGAACCAATATTAGCGTTACCAGACTTTGAAAAAGGTACATTCGTGGTTACCACCGATGCTTCAGCTCTAGGTGTCGGTGCAATCCTTTCCCAAATAATCCCCGTGGAAAACAACCCCGATCCCCAACAGGACCCCCCTCAATATATAGAGAAAGTCATATGCTATTCAAGTAGAACTCTAACCAAAGGCGAAAGTAGTTATTCAGCAACGCAATTGGAGTTACTATCTATAATTTACCACTTAGATAAATTCAGACATTATTTAGTAGGACGAAAATTTAAACTTCGCTCGGACCATAAAAGCTTACAGTACCTAAGCACATTCAAGAATCCAACCGGAATTTTAGCGCGATGGATAATGAAAATCCAAGATCTGGATTACGAATTTGAACACGTGACCGGTAAACAGAATGCACCTTGCGATTACCTAAGTAGATACCCTGAGAATAACTCTTCAGTTAATGAAATTAAACAAATAAATGCCATTAATCCCAGTAAACAGAAACAAAATAAGAAAAAACCAAAAATCCTTACAGAAGAAAAAGGGCCACGAGTAATTCCCTTATCCCTTACCAATATTAAAAGAAACCAAGTTAAGGATGAAATGTGTTTGACTCTCATTAACTACTTTGTGAATTCAGATAATCTCCCTGATAAGTTCAAAGCCCTAAGACGGGAAATAGACAATTATTATTATGACTTTGACGAAGAAATCCTTTGCAGGATAGTAACAGGCGAAACGAATAGAAATCAAACCTTAATAATCCCAGTGCTGCCCCAAAACTTAATAATACCTGCCTTCGAGTACTTCCATTCGGAAATAGGCGGTGACTTAGGAATAACCAAAACATTTCACAAGTTAAAACAATACTTTTATGTTCCGTCGGCATTAACAAAACTCAAAGATTTTATAAGTACATGTGAAGCTTGTAACTTAAGAAAAAATCCACAAACGTACCCAAATCCCCCCTTGGGAAGAGTGCCAATAGCAAGGTTCCCTTTCGACATCGTTTCATTTGACCTTTTTGGTACAAGTGGAGGCTTACCTGTTTCTAATAGAGGTCATACTTGTATCCTCTCAGTAATAGACCATTTTACCGGCTTCACTTTCGCCAAAGCATTGAAAAATCAAGGCGCATATGCCACAAGCAAAGCCTTAGCAAAAATATTTTTAGAGTTTGGCGTTCCTAAACGGGTCATTAGCGACAATGGATCTAACTTCGTTTCTAAAGTAACTAAGGATTTAATGAGTTTCCTTAAAATAGAAAAACTAGTAACCTCTCCCTACCATCCCCAAGCTAATTGAAAAATTGAAAATAGGCACAAAATATTTTCCAACGTTTTGAGTATTTATTCAAAGGACAACCGGAACGATTGGGATCAATATCTACCTTACTTGACTAATGTAATTAATACGGCATACTCGGAAACGACTAAAGAAAGTCCATTTTTTCTTTTATTCGGACGCGATTTTGAAATACCTTATCAAGAAATTATAGATTCGAGACAGTATTATAATAGTACAGAGGACTATAAGCAAGATTTTATAAATAAGATGAGAAGAACCTATAAAATAGTTAGACAAGAGTTAGAAAAATGTAAAATGAATCAAGAGTTGAAGAATGAATCCAAAATCAAAGGAAATATAAATTTTAAGGTAGGCGACCGTGTCTATCTGAAAAATGAAGCTAAGCTGGAAGGCAAAAAACTTTCCAATAAATATTTAGGACCCTACAGAATAATCAAAAAATATGACAACGATTTTACTTTTAAAATGGTAAATCCAGAAAACGGAAGAACATATAAAGCACATGTAAGCCGTATGAAAGGTGCCAAATACCCCATTAAGTGGGCACCCGAACCCTCATCTTCAGATTCATTAAACGCGGAAAACCAATTTCCTAGGTCCAGGCTGTCCGAACTAAAACCCTTTAATTTCAAACAAAACTATTTTGAAAACAATAGCGAAGAGGAAGATTTTGAAGAATTTTTGGCCATGAAAAATCTAGTCATCCCTAAGAGAAAACCCCTAATACCCATGCCTGCAAGAACCCCAAAAAGCCCAGAGAGCTCATCCACAGAAAGCTCCGAGCAAGAATTGGATTATACGCTGTCGCCAAAAACCCAATTTTTCCCCGATAGAATTTCAACTCCATGTCCCCCCAAAAGATTTCCTGATGATATGGTATCCCCAGCAACCCCAATAGAAAGACCCCTGTCGCTACAGGAGGAATTGAACAGAGCCGTGGAAACCCCAGGTACAAAAAGGAGGAAAACCCCTCCTAGGGATACAAATACAAAAAGCTTGAGAGAAGCCAAGGACATTATTAATTATCCGATAAAAACAAGGCAAAGTACCTTGCCGTGGACACAGGAACACCCTGAAGATGAAAACTTGGGACAGTACCATCACATAACGGTATCTAAAGTAAAACCCAAAGAATCTCACTCCTGGGAACAGACCATGTTACGAAATACACCACACCCCCCGGAAGATATGGCATTCAAGCAGTGGAGACATTCTCCAAAAGTATTTGACTCCTCCCAGAGTTCCCAGGAATCTTTTAACTCCCCCGAGACAGGACCTCAGCGTGAGGAAATAGAAAATAAGCCCTCAACCTCTAGAGCAGATGAGATATATGAAGCAAGGGCAGGAGATACCCCTCAATCGCAAAGGACCGCCCCTGAAAACCCAAATAATGAATCTTCAGATACTAGCTCTAATGAGTCCGATGATGAATCAGATCCTGACTACCCCCAGAACGCACCAAAACAAAAACAGGCTTCTGCCGCGGCCCATGCGAAAGCCGCAAAATTAAAAGGTCAAAAATACTTACTAAAACAGTATAAGAAATTTGATCTGATCTCCATGGGAAAGTCAAAAAAGAGTAAAACGCCAGAAACTGAACATGAAACTACCACGAAATCTGGCAGAATTAGTAGGAAACCAGACAAATGGAAATACGTCTAGAAATTGAATAACCCAAAAACTTATAAGTAAATAATAATAAATCGAAATGAGCAGTTGAAAGAAAAAGAAACATATAGAGAAGATATACAATAAAAGCAACCCTTAAGATTCAACAAGTTGATAGTTAAATCTTTCCAGATAAACGGAATTCCGGCTTGACAAAGAAAAACCTGACGATGAAAGAAAAACAAGAATTGTTCAACCCCTTCTACAGGAAGAGGGATAACTGGTGCAACCCTATTACTGACAGAACAAGTATGGATCAGATATTTCAAGTACGAGCAAAACTCCTAGTGGCATCGGCCGAATTAATAACGGAAAAATCGAAAATTGAAAATATGATAGAAACCGTACTTAAATCGCTTAGCGAAGTTAAGGCCTCCCAAGAAAAAATGAACAAGAACATAAATGAGATCCTAATTACTAAGCAAATAGACATATTAATAGAGGCCCAATTTATGGAGGTGAAAGAACAAATCACCAAAATCCAGAATGAAATGGAAT
>JAQQPU010003227.1:0-11392 GCA_029168905.1 Artemia sp. Kazakhstan ARC1039 | reverse complement strand
TTGGTACGATCAAGATGATAATGATATAACTACAATTTGGCCCATTAAGTTTCTCTCCATATTAATAGACCAAGGACATATGTTAGAAGGTGAAAACTTTCTTAAAATCTTATACGTCAATTGTGTAAATAACACATATCTAAATCCGATAAACCCTTCAATGGAATTCGGAATTTTTCAGGTTGCCCCAAGAGACTATAAAGACATAAAGAAAATAACCCTGAATCTCTTCCAAGAAGATGAAAATTTTGGAAGAAAAATAGTCCCTGGGTTAGACGTGATCGTGCGTGAGCAATTATGCTGTTGCCAATCGCACGTAAATTTAAGTTTCTCTGTAGTAAAAATAATAAATGACCCATTGTCATTATCTCAGCTGTGCCGGCAAATCATTCGTCAAAACATGCGAAGGAATGACATAACCGCTACTCTGGAAGGCCTGCACCTCCCAAACCAACTTTTAGTGTATTTAATGTACCTAAATATGCCGGAAAACGGTAAAAATGACATAGTATTTGAAATTCAATTTCTCAGCCCAAATGTTTCTTCATGGGAAGATTATCGACGTCTAGATATGCTCAAATATCCAAATTCAAAAGCGGCACTGCCGGATGATGCACCCATATTGAAATTAAAACCCAACCTCAGTGGTAGAAACTGTGTATATAAATAATCTTGTTAAATTGAATGATGAAAGAACCCTATAATATTACCTGAAGTGTTATAACTATGAATATCGATTAATATCAAAAAATGCATTATAAACTAGTATTGTGTTAGTATTTATGGAACTACGAATTAGAGTAAATGTCATGAGGTCTAAATACATTATCAATATATTGATAAAAAGGTAGTTTCTCGAAAATCCCTATACTTTTAAGACTATAAAGCGACCGCAAAGTCGTTAAACTAGAGTATGGAACTTTAGGAATGATATTATGTTCGAACACACAAATAGCCAGGTGCAAGGTGGCACTGGTGAAAAAGTAGGTCAACTTCAACCTAAAGTTGCCTTGTTTTTCCACACAAAGTAAATATTCATTATTGGTTAACATGGAGCTTTGGGTAAGTTATGGTCGAACGAATTAGTACCCGATGTATTGAGGAAATGCCGGTTAAAAGGTAGTTTGACTTCGACCTAGAGTGTACCATAATCATAACCAATCTTGAAAAAATTATAAATTAAACAAAGATCAATGGAAACTACCTTTTATTTCAGAATAATGGCCAAGGCAATTATAGACACAGAATTCATATCCATTAAACATGCCAAAGAGAATGTCATATACTCAGCGGCAATGATCATTGTGGATAAATCAGGGGAAGAAGTCTTTGCGAAAAAATGGGACGTCAAGTACGACTTAAGGGGATACGACAAAGGATCATACATCTTCGGATTAAATCTAGCAAATACGCCCAAATATCGGCCCGCAAGAGGCAAATTAGGAATAAAATGTAACGGCAGAAAGGGCAAGTACCTTTATTTAGTTCAACACGAAATAAGAAAGTTGCAAAAACAATACAAAATTCGATACTGGTACGTTAAGGGTCCTTGCCAAACAGATTTATTACTCCTCGACAAATGTAGAAAGCAAAAACTAGTTTACAAAATTGAAGGGAACCCAAATTGTGTAAAATATCAAGGTAAACATGACCCCCTCCAAGAAATAAAATATTATAAGCAGTATCTATACAATCCAAAAAATGCAATATACCGCGCAATGAAAAATAAAATTATATTTAGGAGAATAAAAACCTATACAGCAAAAACAAAGGTAATTAAGAAATCAAAAAAACTGCGCCAACCGAAATAAGTAAACCAACCTATTACGTGGAACGAAAAAATTCTTACGCGAAAAAAAAATTAAAATACTTATCCCCCCAGCTTAAAAATCAAACAGTGCAATGACCATAAGCAAAATAACAAATTAAATGACAACAAGTTTTAATATCACCTTGTTTCCTTCGAACCACAAAGATCATTATAAGATAGTAAAAATATAATATCAAACCAGTACCTTGTCCCCCCCCCAAAAAAAAAGAAAGAACAATAATAAAAATCTGAGTCCTCGTTCAATAATTAATCTAGGAAGTCTTTCTATATAATGTCTAATGAAATATTAATTCCAGAAACAGCAAAAAGGATGTGGATAACAAAGGTCATAACAATCTTCATTTCCCAAACTATAGCCCAAGACATCGTAAAACATGGAATAATCTTCAAACATGAAAACTCATTACTTGCAAGCCACAATGCCTGGAAAATATTTATGAAACTGGATCCTAAACCGTTTGAAACACTGTTTCAACAGGTAATGAGACTGGAGAAAAACACCAATGAATTAAAGGATTCCATATTCCAATTTTTAAAATCAGATAAAAGCTTGCAGACCACGAAAGACATGCACCATAAGGAAAATAAAGGAAATCTACCCCCCATTCTTCCCAAACTAAAGTCAAAATTCATAGTGGACGATTTTGACAAGAAAATGGCAGAAATCGACAAAGCTCTAGGAACTAACAATATAGGAAACAGGAGAAAAAGAGAATTAAGCAGTATTGACGGATCTATAAGGGAACATACCACAGCAAAATATACTACCGATTCCCTCTTGGCAACTTCTAAGAAAAATAAACTCTATGATGGGAATTACGCTATGCTAAATGAATTACCGAGCCTATGGACCTTCCTCAAGGAATTATGGCAAAATCATGCCGAACAAAATGTTACGAAGCGAATAATATCAAAACTCACACAGGAAAAGGATTACAAGCAAATTATTAACCTAAAGGAATTAAAATTCTCAAATACACAACAAAATGATAAGAATAAAAGGCCTACTGAAAGAAAAAGAAAAGCCACCAAAACAACCACGCCTACATATGAGACTTCAGTAATAGACATACAATCTTCTATGTCGGAAACTACGACAAGCACAGCCCCAGAAATAACCGCACTTAGCAAGGAATCACCTAGAAATTTGACTACAATAACATATATAAGACCCACGATACTTACAAAATGGACGTGGTCAACTGGACCCATGTTTTACAGCACCCAGTCAATCGGTGTAGTTACTATAGGCTTAAGAGCAAGACTCCCAGTAAGGCATACCGAAATGCAAACGATAAAGGTACAAGCGTTTCAACCAGCAGAAAAGAAAGATAAAACAAAGAAGGAGGAAGAAGATGATTACCCACACAAGAAATGTTGGACAATAGACGGTAAACGTACGTGTGCTAGATTAGCAATGGCCGATGAGCCAGCAAAGGAAAATATCGAACCATTACCTGAGCTAAACGAGAAAAACGCTCTAAGAGTATCGATTCACCAATCCTTCCTAATATTATATAGACAGAGACTACAAGCACTATTTGAATTGTTCAATACAGAAATACAAAAGTTAAAACAAAGTACCACGAGAATCTTCGAAGTATTTTTTCGAAAAAGCAAATATCGAAGATCAGCTAGTCTAATACCTATCGTGGGAGAATTAGCCTCACGCTTGTTTGGGCTTTCGACTGAAGAAGACCTGAATATCCTAAGGGAAAACGTAGGAAAACTAAATAACGCCATGAACGTGACCTTACATGTCCAAAGAATACAAGCCAGTATAGCCAATTACCAAAGAGACAAAATTGAAGCAATCTCGAAGAAAATATCAAAAACAGTAAGCATAATGAATTACTTGAAAAATGAAGTAGATCGTGTCATTACCGATTCAAGCCTCACCATGGTATCACTAGACATAGTGACAATGTCATTACTTAACCTGGCAACTGACGTTAGCAAATTTGAATTTGCATTATTTGCCCTTACCGGAGGAACCTTGTCGTATGACCTAGTGGATCCTTCGAACCTGAAAAGTATCTTGGATGAAATAAAAACACATTTAACGTTCGGACTACATCTACCAACAGAACCGGAAGTAGCAAACTTATTCCACTATTACACCAAGCTGAAGGTTCACATCACAGAAATAAGCGAACAATTGTTTGCAGTAGTAACAATTCCGTTAATAAATCAACAATCAATATATGACTTGTATAAAATTTCCACGTTTCCAGCCAATATAGGTACAACTAATTCGTTCATGACTATCACCCCCGAAGCGGAATACTTGCTAGTCGATCAAGATAGGAGGAAATATGCCTTAGCAAATCCACAGGACCTAAAGGAATGTGTAGCATTCAAAAATTTAGTATGTCAACTAACACTGCCCATTTATAACGTAAAACCCGGATCATGTATGTTGGATATATTTTTAAAAGAGACTCAACAAGAGGAAATTCCCAACTCATGCGAAGCGCTAGTAGGCAGTACTAAAAGAGAAATATTTATTCACCTTAGAAATGATCTGTGGCTGTTTTCTGTTCCAAAAGAAACAGTTGGGACAATCTCATGTTATAATAACATAATTTTGTTCCATATCCTCGTGTGGTCACTTATGTTTTCACATTTCCTCTAATGGTGGGGGTTAGGTAAGGTAATTTTTAGCAGATCTCATAGTTAATTTTTCTAGTTTTTATGGCATTCTTCTTTCTTTGAGCCTTTAATTAATAGTCTTTTCGCCAACTAAAAAAAAGAAAAAAAAAATTAACTTACCATACCAAAATGTTTCTCAAATATCAAGACCCCCGCAGTAAAAAAAAAGAAAAAAAAAGAATTGGTCCTGATAAAATGAGGAGAGTAAAAGAAAAAAATAGCTTGCTATCAAAAATTGATGTCTACGATATATCCTTAATTATATATTTAGTCGTATATTGCTCATAAATTGGCCTGGCATAATAGAACATAAATGAAATAATACTCAGTTCCGTTCCGAAGCCTAAATGAATAAAAGAAATCAATTGCTAAAAAATTGATGCAAACGAGAATTTTTAGTAACCTTAAAGAACGTGAAAATAGTTTGCAAGAAAAATATAAAAATAAGCCCTATATAAAATCCCTATAAAACGAAAAAATAAATCAAAATTGCAGAACTTAAAATATTAATTTTGACACGTACATTTCAACTTACAGAAATGCGATATAATCCGTAATAGGAAATATATATCCCCAAATACGAATATAACCACGGAGGCAGCGTGATCCGTGAGTCACAAAAACAAACCCAATAAATATGTAAAAAAAAAAAAGGAACCTAAAAGGAAAAAGTATTTTTTTGTGGACTAGCCCGTTTTTGTGCTCTAGCCTATTCGGTTAAATAAATTTCTTGATTGGGATAATCACACATCCTCTGAATCAAGAGTGACAAACATTAAAGAAAAAAACCTTTCATGAAGCCAAAATACGTGAGATTATTATCAAAATTCCAAAATATCGTACCAAGAAGTCAAATTCAAAATAGAATTAAAACGAAAAAAAAAAAAAACCGTATGTTGATTTATTTCAATCCTTGATTGCCAACTATAGGGAGTATGTTTTCCTAATAGATAATTGTTGTACCATAAATTAAAATTGTAACTAACCAGTGGCTAAATAACGCATTAGTTTTGCGACAGTTAGCAAAGCAGTAGAATGCTCACAGCCGATAAGCAAAGGACAAATAATCATCAAAAACCCCAAAGAATTGCAGCAATAAATTCAATCAATGTTACCTTAAGGCGAGTCAAACTCTACAAAAGAACCGCGCAATTAAGGTATAATAAATGACGTTTAACAAAGGATTAACAAATGAAAAAAAAAAAAAACTTTTTTCTAGGCCAGACAGTTTCTCAGCCCTAGAAAGGTTTAGAACTGTGATTGGAAGATAATCACGACCAAAAAAAAAGAAAAAAAAAAGTGAAGTCACCAAAACAACCACGCCTACATATGAGACTTCAGTAATAGACATACAATCTTCTATGTCGGAAACTACGACAAGCACAGCCCCAGAAATAACCGCACTTAGCAAGGAATCACCTAGAAATTTGACTACAATAACATATATAAGACCCACGATACTTACAAAATGGACGTGGTCAACTGGACCCATGTTTTACAGCACCCAGTCAATCGGTGTAGTTACTATAGGCTTAAGAGCAAGACTCCCAGTAAGGCATACCGAAATGCAAACGATAAAGGTACAAGCGTTTCAACCAGCAGAAAAGAAAGATAAAACAAAGTAGAAGAATAGATAATTTAGTCACGTCACAATTAAATGAAATATAAAGATAAATAAAAGAGGCATTACAGCCTAATAGCTGAATTTTGAAAAAAAAATAAATCTATATTCTCAAAAAAAAGGGCCTTAACGAAATTAATTAAAACTAGTGTTTAAAAGAAAAACTTGCCTCGTCAATCATAGATTACTTAAGAAGAATTAGTTGTAAATAAAGGTTCAATAATTATAGAAGTCAAATGCCACAGCAAATGCTAATAGAAAACTTTAGAGTTCCCTCAAGCCGATCAACAAATATCGCACTAAATGAGATATGCTAACCGGTAATATAATACAATCCTTTCCTTAATGATTCAAACCCGGAAAACCCACTCAGACCTTGTAAAAGATAATTTTGGCAAAAACAAAAAAAAACCCAGTAGTAATACATCATGTACTCCACACGGTAAAAAAAAAATTTTTTTTTCTTAATTCAAACAATCACACTTAAAACAAAGAGAAGAACACTTTCAGCCGAAAAATCAGTAGTAACATCCCTCACACTTCGAAGATAACAAAATTTTTTTTCTCTTCGGCAATTAATAAAGGCATAGTGTAAATGACAATTCTAATTCGTAAAAACAAAGTAAAATAACCGTCAGCGAACAACACCATAAAATACCTTAAAATAGTATAGGAAAAATAACTCAAATATCCAAACGACGTATAATAGTGAAAACGGACGGACCCCCAAGCCCAGAAGGTTGGATCCAGGATGCACGTGGTGTATAGTGTCCCAACATGCAATCACTTGACTTCCATCCTCTGTCAAAAAAAGTTACATGAATATGAGACTTGATTGCACAACAAGACGTTGCTTGGCAAACACCACAATCCCTTGTTTGTCAAATTCCTCGAACAAATAGACCTTCAGTTGTAGGTAGCAGTGGCCTTAGGGGAATGGCAATAGTGTTATTGCCCTTCTGTTACCATTGCCATTGGGGCCATAGCTCTCTTATGAGAAACTACCAGGCAATTACAAAAATTGAGCATCACATAATGAGAAACTACAGTTTTGGAATGGGACAAAGCTACCGTAAGTCGTGGGGAGCCGGCGGGCAGCTGTTGTGACCTGTGATGTCTTTTATCTCACTGGTCATAATAGTTTGACCGGGGAACTCTCAAGAGAAGATCAACTAACCTCTCTATAAAAAGCGAACCTCAAGAATTACCCCAAATCATCCCTACCATAGGACACAACGTGATGACGAAGTGACCGTGAAAGAATATGAGGTAAAAAAAAAGGAGACGAAGCCTGATACGTGGGGAATGTCCTAACTCTGTATGCTTTTCCTGTTGATTGTTTGGGGGAAATGTGCAGAGTGAGGGTATCTCTTACGAAATACAACTAAAGCAGAAAGAAGAATGCCATAAAAACTAGAAAAATTAACTATGAGATCTGCTAAAAATTACCTTACCTAACCCCCACCATTAGAGGAAATGTGAAAACATAAGTGACCACACGAGGATATGGAACAAAAATGGACAAAAATTCCGATGCGTGGGGTATACGTTGACATGGTGTAAGACTCAAACTGAACTCAAACTAAGACTGTAAAAGACTCTCCAAAAACTGACTCAAAATTGTTAAGTTCTAACTATCTATCCTTTGCAACTATGCCGGAGGTTACGTTTAGGCGTTGCTAAAAGTATATTTTTTCAGTCCTTATTGGCTGCACTAGTCGTCCTACATTACTATTGGACTGGCTTGCGCCAATGAGCTACTTGGGTTTAATTACAGTTTATGACTTTTAAGATGTCACTCTGGAATTTTTCTAGCAACTAAAAATTCTACACTGCAATATTTTGCTAGCAGGTGTCGCTTAATTTATGACTTTTAAGCTATCACTTTGGGATTTTTTCAAACGATCAAAGTTTTGTATTGTAACATTTTCCCAGCAGGGTGTCGCTTAATTTTCAGAAGACTTATATTTTATTTCTTTGAAAGTTGGTAAAGGATAATACCATTTAATTGCACTAAGATACCCAGTTTTAAATTTGGTCTCCAGAACAATGCAATTAGCTCAAGCAAACATATTTTGCATCTCGATTGACTACTTTTTTTGTATTGTAAATCTTACTCTCTTGACAGTTTGGTATTTTCGAGCGCTTATTATTTGAACACAGGTGTTAGTCACTTGTCGTATAAGGTTTGATCAAGCTAATATTTATTGGATACTTTGGAGACGGGGGGTCGGATTTACTTGTTGCATTTTCTGTGGGAAAGATTTTTTGTTTAATTAACTACGTTTATTTCGGTATTTTAAATTGAACCCTTGATATTTGTTTGATTTGTAGGTTACTTGAATTTTTGAATTTACATTCTTGGGTGATGTTATTTTACTGGGGTAACTTTAATTGGGGAATTTTGATGTATATTTTTTGAGAATCCATCCCATTACATATCATCCATCCCACTTTTAACGATGTCCTCATCGTTGTTACGCTCCTCCCACTTTCGAATTTGATCTTCCTCGAATTTCAATAATAGCAAATGATATTTTCATGAAACTTAATATATAGATTTCTTGAGTTAGTAGTAAGGCCAAGTTCACATATGGACTATATTGCTCAAAAACCAAGAAGGGAGGAGGGGGTCGGAGGGGGCCAAAGGTCAGAACAAAATTTGTACATTATTGAAAAAAATACAAATATTTTTACTTTTATAGCTTTAATAAATCAAATAATTTAACATTTTGATTACTATATATCAGTATATGTAAATTAAACTGACAATGCACATTCGGTTGTATTTTTTTTTTAAGTGCAATTTTTGTTCTGGCCTTGGGAAGGTATAGGGGTTTTGAGCCCAATTTTTGTTAATTTCTGCTCTTTTTGAGTTTGACTCGGTTATTTGTTGTAATTTCTGTTCGTTTTGGGTTTCATTTATTTATCGATGCTGATTTGTGGTTGTTTCATGCTTGGTGGATTAATTGATTTTATTTTTGATCATTTTTTGTTTAATGGCGTTCTTTACTTTTCTTTGAAAAACTTATTTTGTGGAAAAAGTTTTTTTTAATTAATTTCTGTTCGTTTTATATTGATATATTCTTTTCGGGGAAAAAGAAAATAATACTTTTAAATATTTTCGGTCTTTTTAAGACTTTATAGTTTGGCCTGCCATTTGTACGCTGGAGAAAAATTTTAAGCAATTTTTAACAACATACACCCTTTTAAAAATCTAAACATAAATGGTAGTGTTTATTTTAGTTTCATACCTCCTTTACTTGACCTGAAATGGAAAAATTGATACCATTCGCAAAAAAAATCTATTTACTTTTTTTGATAGCTTGGATACACTTACGCGATTTTGATTTGGTTAAATTT
This sequence comes from Artemia sp. Kazakhstan ARC1039, assembly GCA_029168905.1. Lineage (NCBI taxonomy): Eukaryota > Metazoa > Arthropoda > Branchiopoda > Anostraca > Artemiidae > Artemia > Artemia sp. Kazakhstan ARC1039. Next base: position 1,925 of record JAQQPU010003227.1, on the reverse strand, counting down.
TAAGAGCAGAAGTAGCCCCAAAAGTTTGAACATAATACCCTCAGTCAATCTTAGGATACTGCTGAGATGCCTTCTTTGGAATTAGCATTAACAGAGTGCATTTTGATTTAATCTTAAGGCAACATTTAGTTCTTAAACATAATGGGCAAGTGGGAGGGTAGGCGTGGGAGGGGGACTAGTTGCCCTCAAATCACTTTTGACTATTAAAAAGGGCATCAGCCCTTTCTATTTTCAATCGAAAGAACCATTTTCGAAGTTCCCATGACAACTCCTTCGACACAAAGTGCCCTGGTCTAAACAACAATAAAAAATAATACATTATACCCACATCGATCTTTACTATAAAAATGTAAAGCTTTCCAAAAACTTTCGACTATTAAAAAGGGTACTAGGCCTTTCGATTTCCAATCAAATGAGCCCTTTCTGAAACGACAACGCTTTCTACAAACACCTTATGTGCCCCCAAGGCAAAAAATACAAAACCTACCCTAAGGGCTTTTGGGGTGGTTGTGATCCTCTAAGACCTAATTTCCAGAACTTTCAACTACGTTAAACAAAATGGCTATCTCCAAATTTTGATTGGATGTGTTTGGGGAAATAGAGGGCGTGAGAAGGGCAGTAGTCGCTCTCAAATCACTTTCAACTATTAAAAATGGCAAATCAAATGAGCCCTTTTGAAGTTTCTACGACAAAACTTTCAATAAAAATCTTACATGCCCCCAGGGCATAACTTACAACCCTTGCTCTGAGGGCTGGGGGAAGGGTGTCATTCTCAAAGGCCTAATTTCCAGAATTTTCTACTACGTTGAACAAAATGGCTATCTGAAAGTTTTGATTGGATGTGTTTGGAGGAATGGTGGGCGTGAGAGGGGGGTTAGTTACCCTCCAATAGCTTTCGACTATTAAAAATGGCACTATCGCTCTCAATTTCCAATTCAATAAGCCTCTTTTGACTTTTTTACGACAACTCTATCTATAAAAACCTTATATGCCCCCAGGGAACTTTATATGTTCCCTATATATAAACTTTATATGCCCCCAGGGCATAACTTACAACCCTTGCACTGAGGGCTCTGAGGGAGTTATCATCCTAACAGACATAATTTCAAGAACTTTCAACTACGTTGAATAAAATTGATATCTCAAAATTTTGATTGGATGTGTTTGGGAAAATGGTGGGCGTGAGAGAGGCGTTAGTCACTCTCCAATCACTTTCAACTATTAAAAAGGCACTAGCCCTTTCATTTTCCAATTGAAAGATCCCTTTTGAAGTTTCATCGACTGCGGCAACGCATTCAATTAAAAACTTATATACCCTCAGGGCATAACTTATAACCCTTTTCCTGAAGGGGTTGTGATCCTAAAATACCTAATTTCCGTAACTTTCAACTATTTTGAATAAAATGGGTATCTAAAAATTTTGATTGGATGTGTTTGGGGAAAAGGTGGGCGTGAGAGGGGTTTGTTGCCCTCAAATCACTTTTGACTATTAAAAAGCACACTAGCTCTTTGAATTTCCAATCGAATGAGCAGTGTTGCCACCAGCTCAAAAATAAAATCCCGATTTTTCTTCAAAAAAATCCCGAAATTTCAAAAAAAATCCCGGAACACGGTTTTTAGGTTATACAACATAGGGCTGCAAGGTGATGACGTAAAAAGCAAGGCGCGAAATTCGAAGTACCGTGAAACGTGGTTTCTAGTTGTAACTAACAACTGATTGTCAATATTCCTAGTATTATTTCGACGTGAAAAAGTTCTGGTGGATTAGTAGGATCTACGACAATTTTTTTAGGCCAAAACAATTCGCCAAAGTTCCGAGAAAACGTGTCTACGCATCCACGTTTCATCGTTATTTGAATTTCCCGCCCAAGAAGAGACTCTCTTCTTTACTGACCATAGAGTCTTTTTTTCCAAATATGAAACAC
>JAQQPU010003226.1:35652-60645 GCA_029168905.1 Artemia sp. Kazakhstan ARC1039 | reverse complement strand
GAGGGGCCCTTTGGGGGCCAAAGGGGGGAGGGGCCCTTTGGGGCCCAGGAGGGTGGGTCTGGGGGACCCTTGAGGGCCGGGTGGCCCTTTGGGAGCCTGATGGACCTTTGAGGACCTGGGGATTCCTTCGGGGTTGGGGTAGGGGTAGGGGGATTGGAACCCTTTGGGGTTGGGGTAGAGGACCTCACAACACTGTTCAAATGGAACTTGTGTATTATAACGACCACAGAGACATTTGCCTTGAGCGACAACAACAAATACTGTTTCCCGAAAACTCATATCATTTGCCTCGAACAACAACTGGAAGGAAGTGTCATTAACTTTGCCCGGAAACAACACCAACATTGACCTTGGCATTCGCTGAGAGTGTGCCCAAAACAACAACAACAACATTGAACCCATTAACCACGTGTTCTCCCTAATGACTATCGCGTGTTCAAAACAACAACAACAACATTGACCCCATTAACCACGTGTTCTCCCAAATGACTATATCGCATGCTCAAAACAACAACAATAACATTGACCTCATTAACCACGTGTTCTCCCTAATGACTCTATCGCGTGCCCAAAACAACAACAATAACATTGACCCCATTAACCACGTGTTCCCCCTAATGACTCTATCGCGTGCCCAAAACAATAACAACAACATTGACCCCATTAACCACGTGTTCTCTCTAATGACTCTATCGCGTGCCCAAAACAACAACAATAACATTGACCCCATTAACCACGTGTTCTCCCTAATGACTCTATAGTCCATGAAAGTGACAAAGTTCCTGTTTTTCCATTCTCACTGACAAAATCCATAAAACCATCAAATAAATTGACCAACACACATAACCATCCATGAAAACAGACATAAATGTGACAAAGTTCCTGTTTTTTCATTCTCACTTACGAACTCCATAAAACCATCAAATAAATCGACCTACACACATAACCATCCATAAACTATGTAAAAAAAGTTATAGGTGGCAGCAGGGGTGCGTGACACGAGTTATAGGGTCACCTCTACTTATACTCTGTTGATATATATGGTTCTTATAGAAGGGATACTCGGATAAACTTCAGAGAGGGTTCATTTGATTAGAAATTGAAAGTTTTAGTTCACCTTTTAAGCGTCAAAAGATATTAGAGGATAGCCAGCTTCACCCCCCCTCCAAACCTCTTTTTCCCAAATGCATCCAATAAAAATTTTAAGATACCTATTTTGTTAAAAATAGTTCAAAGATCATATAAAAAAAATGCCGGTGTCGACACAACCCCCCAGGGCCCGGGGGCAGGCGTTGTAAGTTATGCCCTGGGGGCATATATTTGTCTTATGGAAGGGATGCTCCTATTAACTTCAAAGAGGTCTCATTTGATTGGAAATGGAAAGTTCTAGTTCACTTTTTTAAAGTCAAAAGAGATTGGAGGGCACCTAGCCCCCCCCCCCAACCACGCCCTTTTTTCCTCAAACACATCCAATATAACTTTGAGATACCTTTTTTTTAAAATAGTTCAAAGAACTTATAATGAAAACTCCGGGGCCGAAACAGCCCCCCCCCCCAAGGCCCGAGGGCAGGTGTTGTAAGTTATGCCCTGGGGGAATATATGGTTCTTATTGAAGGGATGCTCGTAAAAAATTCAGAATTATAAAAATAGTTCAAAGGTCGGATAAGAAAAAATCCAGTTTCAATACAACCCCCCCCCCCTCGGGCCCAGGGGAAGGCGTTCTAAGTTATGCCCTAAGGGCATGTATGGTTCTTATGAAAGGGATGCTCGTATAAACTTCATAGAGGGCTCATATGATTGTAAAGTAAAAGTTCTAGTTCACTTCTTAAGATTCAAGAGAGTCAAGGGTAACTACCCCCCCCCACGCTCTTTTTTCCCCCTAACCCCTCCCCTACAAATTTTGAGATAGCCAGTAATTGGAAATTGTTCAAAAATTAGATAATAAAAACTTTCCCCAGGGCCCGGAGGATAGGCGTTGTAAGTGTTGTCCTGGGGGCGTATATGGTTCTTATGAAAGGGATGCTCGCATAAACTTCAGAGGGGACTCATTTGATTGGAACTTGAAAGTTTTAGTTCAATTTTAAGAGTCAAAAGATATCCGAGGGCAACTAGCCCCCCCCCCCACACACACAACCTTTTTTTTTCAAGCCCACCCGATAAAATTTTTATAATAGCCATTTCATTAAAAATAGTTCAAAGGTCAGATAAGAAAAATTCCTGCGTCGACGGAACCCGCCAGGGCCCGAAGCCAGGTGTTATGTTATGAGTAATGCTCTACGGGCATATATAGTTCTTATGGAAGGGATGCTCGTATCAACCTCGGAGAGGCTCATTTGATTGGAAATTGAAAGTTCTTGTTCACCATTCAAGACTCAAAAGAGATCGGAGGGCAACTAGCCCCTTCTCCCCCTCATCCACGCCCTAATTGCATCAAAGAAAAATTTTTAGATAGACATTTTGTTAAAAATAGTTCGATGTTCTGATAACAAAAAACCCAGGTGTCGACACAGCCCCCCAGGGCAGGGGGGTAGGTGTTGTAAGTTATGCCCTGGGGTCATATATGGTTGTTATGGAAGGGATGCTCGTATAAACTTCCTAGAGGGCTCATTTGTTTGGAAATTAAAAATTGTAATTCAATTTTTGAGACTCAAAAGCGATTGGAGGGCAGATAACCTCCCCCCACACTCCATTTATTTTTTTCCTAGAGGCACTTCATATAGAAGGAGTCGTCGTATAAACTTAAAAGGGGGCTTATTCGATTGAAAATCAAGATTTATAGTGCCGCTTTAAAGAGTCAAAAGTGATCGGAGGGCAAGTGGCCCCCCAAGCCCTTAGTCCCTAAATAATCTGATAAAAAATTTGAGGTAGCCATTTTATTTAAAATAGTTCAAAGATTATATAACAAAAACTCCTTTACGTATGGCCATTCCGTTAAAATAGTTCAAAGGTCAGATAAGACAAGCTCCTGTGTCGACACAACCCCCCCCCCCCCAGGACCCGGGGAAGACGTTATAAGTATTGCTCTGGGGGCATATATGGTTCTTATGGAAGGTTTGCTCGTATAAAATTCGGAGGGCTCATATTATTGGCAATTGAAAGTTCTCGTTCACTTTTTAAGTCAAAAGAGATCGGAGGGCAACTAGCCCCCCTCTCCACGCCTTATTTTCCTCAAACCCATCCAATAAGAAATTCGAGAGAGCCATTTTTTTCAAAATAGTTCAAATGTCAGGTAACAAAAACTCCGGTGTCGACAAATCCCCTTAGGGCCTGGGGGCAGGCATTGTCAGCTATGTCCTGGGGCCATATGTGGTTCTTAAGAAAGCGATGATCGTATAAACTTCAGAGAGGGTTCATTTGAATGGAAATTAAAAGTTGTAGTTCATTTTCTCAGAGTGAAAAAAGATCGGAGGGCAACTAGTCCCTCCCGCCCACCACGCCGTTGGGTGTATCGGATGGATAAACCCATCCGATAAAAATTTGAGGTGACTATTTTGTTAAAAATAGTTCAACCATCAGATATTAAAACTCCAGGGTCGAAACAGCCCCCCAGGGCCCAGGGACAGGCATTGTAAGCTATACTCTGGGGATATATATGGTTCTTATAGAAGGGATACTCCTATAAACTTCAGAGAGGGCTCATTTGATTGAAAATAGAAAGTTCTAGCTCACTTTTAAAGAGTAAAAAGAGACCGAAGCTTAATTAGTCCCCCCACACCCTTTTTCCCCAAATCCATCCGATAAAAGTTTTAAGATAGACGCAGTAGGCTTTGGGTTTTTATTTACAGTTAGGAAAGGAGGCAGTATCTAAACACTTGTTTGTAGTGAAACTATATTCGTCTTTAACAACTTTAAAAAGAACTAATAAATTAAACTGAATATTTGATGTATAATGATATTAATTGCTGAAAGCTCATCAGCTCAAAATGTTACTATAATTGTAATGTTTATTTTCAATATTAAGTACAAAAGAAAATATTTGTCATAAATTGGTTTTCAGTAAAGCGCCAATGACGAAGTAAGTTTTAGAGTTTTACAATGAGAGAAGCAGGTCATACCCAAACTCTTGTTTGTAGTGATTTTTGTTCGTTTTAAGCTTGATTTGGATATTCAATTTAAGTTTCACTCGTTTTAAGATTTATTTATTAATTGACATTAATATCTATTGTATGTTTGTTTGCATTGATTGTTTATTTAATGTCTGTTCGTTTTAAGTCTCATTTATACTTCAACAGGAAAATATTTTTTTTTTCGTTTTAAGCTTGATTTTCATATTCAATCTAAGAATTACTCGCCTTAAGATCTATTTATTCATTTATATTATAACTTGTTGTATATTTTTGCTATGATTGTTTATTTAATTTCTGTTCGTTTTGGGTTTCATTTATTCTTTAATAGTAATTTCTGATCCTTTTGAGTGTGAATTTTAAAAGGTATTTGTATCTGCTGAGCTTAAGTTTAAAATGGTCTTTACTTTTCTTTGGAAAAATTATTTTTCAGAAAGTTTTTTTTTTTAATTAATTTATCAAAAATACCGCCATAGCTAGGACTTACTCTTACTCTAAAGCGAAATTATCCAAATTTTCTAAAGTAAGAATTATAAAGTGTGAAAGCAACATTTCAAAATAGCTAATTTAAATTCCCTATTAAAAGTATTCACATGAGAAGACCTAGCTGTTCAGTTTTAATCATTAGCATAGATTTATGAAAACCAATTGGAGCTTTAATTAGTAATTTGCGACAATAGTGTTTTAAGGCGCAATAATGGTCTGTTGATGAATGCTTTAGGTATGATGTAATACTATGGTTAATAGGCTACATTACCTGCACATAAAATGACGTAACTTTCATTTAAAATAATTTCGGATGACATCATAGATGTTTAGAAAACATGACGTTATCTTCCCTATATAAGGAAACAAAAGAAAACGGTACGTTTTAACATTTTAATTTTGAAGTGGTAAAATCTATTTAAAATACAGAAAATGAGTATGCTTAGCTTGTGTTGGCACGATACAAACTTTATACCGCTTTTAAATGTGAACACTGTTATGGACTACTTTATGGAGCTGTCCAATCCATTCTACGACAAGACCTGTAACAACCAGATTGTGAAAATGCAACGGCTAAGTTTTGATCAGTTGGTAAATATGGTTGGGATAGAGTACATGCTATTGCCCGCTCAGGACCCTATCTTGTACGTCATCAGAAAGCAGCACAGACATTCGCCAACCCAAACCACGCCGCTAGCAGATTATTATATAATTACCGGTACTGTTTTTCAAGCACCAGATCTCGGATCAGTCATCAATTCCAGAATTCTTGCCGCGGTCAATCATTTAGAATCGTCATTCAGCGAAGCCCAATCATATTCAAGATATCATCCCTCCAAGGGATATTTTTGGGATTTCAAAAACAAAGCCGTGGAAAAAGATAAAATAAAGAACAAGTCAAAAAGTGAAGAAGAATCGAGAAGTACCAGACAAGTGCAGGATAGAGTTGATTTACTTTTAGCTGATTGGTCAGCGAAGTTTCAAACTAAAGTCTTGGCTCCTCCTTCATCTGATGTTAAGTAGCAAGAGAAAAGTGAAACTAAAAGTGATATGAAAGAAAAGATCAAAGAAGAGAAATTGGGAACAAATGAAAACTCTAATGAACTGAACAAACCACCAGAAAAGAAGCAAAGGGCTAACTAGCTTAGATAATTTTGCTCCTCTTATTTTAGTTTATCAATAGGTTTTTTCATATTTTATTTGGCTGTACTTTTTATTTTCTCATAGACTTTATTTATCTGATCTCTGAAAATTTTTGGGTATGTGGGGGAGGGGGTCTGCGTGAAACCCAGAAACAAGAAAATAAAAAGGAAATTATACGAAAAATCAGGATCGTAGCGAATAGTGTTTTATCTTCCTCTATATTTTTGTGAGGATTCGTACTCAGGTTTGGACATAGCAGACGTAGGTTTTTTGCTAGGTAAATGGGAAGGGGGATGAGTTTAATGCAGAACCTTTAGCAGGGAGAGCAACGGGTTAGCTGCCCCAGACGCCGTGGTTGGGTGGGTCGCGGTGGGTTGCCAAATTTGATCAAGTTTTCACTTTTATTTGGACATTTTTGCTTATATTTGAGTCGGGAGGTGAATGATGTAATTAATGTTTCCCGTGGGCACGACCAACCGTAGGGACGGCTCTGGTTGAATGAAGGGCAAATGAAAGTGAATAAATACTGGGAAAACCGTAAAAGAATCTTGGGATTTCAGAGGCAGGTGGTGCATGGAGTCTTTATCTGTAAATCTGTAACTAAAATAACTTTGCCTTTTTTTAGCCAGCTCATCGTTTTGTATTCTCATGTGTTTCTTAAACTTTTCAATGTCGAAAGATTGGTACATTATAAAGTCTGAGTCAACAGTGAATATGCTTATTTACTTTTTTCGTTTTTTTTTCTGAGTGTATCTTTTTTGCTTCAAAAAGGCCCGATTATTAAAGCAGGAATACATTTTTCTTCTTTTCTAAATTGACCAAAATGCAAGCAGCTCATCATGATATTTACATTCAAAATAAAATGCAAGAAAAGGAAATTTCAAACAAAAATTTGAGTCCTCCATCCTTTGTGTTATTAAACAAAAGAAAGTTCAAAACTATCTTTATTTGATACAACATTATTACCAATATAATATCAAAATACATTATAAACATATCTTGACACTGAATGGTATATTAAGGGTTATATTTTGGAGTTTTTTAGTAGCCTAAGCAATCCTGGAAAAATTTGTGACCCCTCCCCTCTGGTCTCAGTTATAGGGGTCTACTGTATAGTGTTTTGGCAATAAAATATAATTTTGGTAGCCTCATATTTTTTTGTATTAAATTTTCTCCTCTTTTCTTTCTTTTACTCATTTTTCTTGTCTTTTCTTTTGCTCATTCTGTTTTTCGAATTCAAATTTTCTTTCTTTTCTATTACTTATTCAGATGCTAGTGTTTTGATAACCTTCTTTTTTCATTGTTGATTTTAGCTTGACAGATTCGTATAAATGTAAATGAAAACTGCAGTCGGTCCTAGTCGGTGCCTCCCCCTCCCCTGGATTCACCAATCATTCGGCAGTTTATTAAAAAAAATTGCATTTTTATCAATGTAATTGCTATTATATGAAATAAGACACTAAAGGAGGAAATAACTTATAATTCTGGAAAAGGTTGATTTCATGGTTCCTCTTTTTGCCTGTCAAAACAGTCTATGATTAATAAATGACAAATATTGAACACGAGGAATTAGTAATATGCTGTATGTATTCTTTTTCAAAGTTTCAATTTTTTTTCAATTCAATGGGTTTATTTACAAAGACAAAAAGTAAATCGCACATGATACAAAATACTCAGTCCATTTCTGGACGCCGAGAACCACAATCAATATCATTTCAATGTATTACGCAGAGTGGTCACCGCTCTTATTCCCATTACCAACATTACAAAATTAATAAAAAAAAATAACCATTACATTCCTGCTCCTTTCCCCAGGGGAAGCCACCCCATGATAAATAATAATAATAAAAAATATTTGCACTTTAGTTATCTATATTTTAATCTTAAACTTTTATTTATCATACTTTACTTTATTTATCACACTCAACTTTAATTTTTCTTTTGTAATGCCAATGAATTATTTTTTACTCTTTTTTTAAATGACGCAAGGGAGCTCCTACCTCTCAGCTCTTCCGGGATCAGATTCCATATCTTTGCGTATGTTATATTTGGAGCAAAATCTGATCGTACAGTCGGGGTGAAGGGTATGTGCGGGTTTGATGACGATCGAGTAGGCAAATTATGATGGTCCGAGATACGTCGGAATAATGTTTTAAAAGAAAATGGCAGCTCACCAGCTAGAAACTTAAACACAAAGGTCAAGCATGACAGTTGATGCAGCGACTCTAGTGACAAGTACTCTTCATTTTTTCCAATGAATTTGAGACGTTATCTATGAATGGAATTCAGTTTTTGCAGATGAGATCTGAAAGTTGACTGCCAGATCATTGTACAGTACTATAAATGGGGCTTTATACAAGGGACAAGTGTTTTCTGCGGCAAGGTGTGCTTCAGTTTTTTTATTATTCCAAAATTCCGGGATAGCTTCAGCTCTGCTGCTTGGATGTGATACAGTAACGACAGGTTCTCATCAAGGAGGATTCTCAGGTATTTCGTGAAGCGATTTTCTGGCCGATTAATCAGACCTCTGAAGTTTAGATACCACATATCTCCGAATAGACCCCTCCGACCCGGGAAAGAAATAAAACGCGAGATTTATCAATTTTAGTGCCTCTGCAATACGAGTGGCATAATAAATTTTTAGCATTATACAAAATTGTTAGCATTAGCCTAATTAGCACTATATTTAATTATTTAGTTAGTATTATACTTACCTGTGGTGACGCAGTGGATTGGTCTTTGCTTGGTAATACGGGAACCAGATTTTGACCCCATCTACTAATTATTTATTGCGCTTAAGTATTAGTTATTATTATCAAAATTATGTAATTGATCGATTTTAGTTATAAGCTTAATAATTAGTTATTAATCATTAATATATTCCCTATAATATAGCTAATGCCCTGGCCTTGTGCCCTCAAACATGGACCTTGCTTTGCTGTGGCTGCTTGGACTGGTGCTCAGGCTTTCAGTTTCGCAGTTGGCCTTCGCTTTGCTTGGATGTCAGTGCTCGGATCGATTACATGTCAGTATTGAGTATTGACACCAATGGTCGCAGATAAATAGACGTGTCTTTTGATATTTCTAAACTCCAATATTGGCTCTTTTTTTTTTGATTTGTCAACAGTCTTTTGATTTTACTAAACTCCAACATTTTTTCCCCTTTTAACGGCTATTTTAGCTTCTTTTTAAAATTTGGCAACGGTTACCTAATTTCTCTTAATATTACTGTTACTTCCCACTACAAAAGCAGAAACAGCCGGCGAAGTTCTTTTTTAAATAGATTAAAAAAGATACTAACCAAATACTAGTGTTGGGCATATTGGATATTGATATTGGTATATCTCACAAAATATTGATATCGAATATTGAAACGTAAGTATCGATATCGAAAACGATATTATTTCGGCTTTATCTGGGATCTACCAGTGAACGTGCAGCAGAAAAGATCCAACATACAAAATTGTTTCGCAAATGGCCGAGAAGAAGAATAACCTATTCAATATACTGACTCATATATGAAGATACACAGCATGCACAACTGTATCCATAAGATGACATAGCCCGTTCTCAAACTACGTTTAGTAAGGGTGGGCTCTCAAATGTTGCTGAGAACCTCCAAAAGGTTTGGCTAGATAAAATACCTTCTAAGGTTATAGGCCTTGTTCAGATCACAGTCTTCACGATTGCCATATACCTCAATCTGCGTTTCTAGAAATTGTATATTACCATGACGATCTTCTCCAAGTTGAGAGTAAAATGTCAAAACACATGGATTGGGCCTTACTGGAATCTTAGTATTGGACGTGATTGTCTCTTACTAGGTTGCAAGCTACCGCTGCAACCCGGATGTTCTTTACTATAATTAAGCCAATATATTTCCCTTGTTGTTCAGGCCAAAGGACGATAAGTTTCCTATATAGGGGGCTCGGACGAGGCGGCTCTAATAGTTTACTTCTTATTTTGATCTGATTCTATTTTTCTTACTAGGTAACTAGCTACCACTGCAACCCGGATTCCTAGCTACCGCTGCAAACAGGATTATATTTCATTTTAGAGAACTTCATTTTACCCTGAAGAAAATAACTTGTAGGCCAAAGTCAATCAAAACTTACTTAAAATTTTAAAGAACTTTTTTTAGTTTTCAAGGCCTTCACAAAATTGTTACTAGGACAACTGGAATACTTATGCAGTTTACATAATAATGATTATATCTAGGCTACATGCTATTTATAAAGTTAAAAATACTATTCCTGTTATAGATACATTTCTGTTAAAAATACTATTCTGTTATATATAATGCATAATACCAATGCAGAAAAATGCAATTTTCGTAAAAAGATTATCCTATTTTAAAAACTATTTTGTTTTTAATTACATGCAATCAAGGTTGCCACCGTCCGGGATTAATCCCGGTTTTCCGGAATTTTTTTGCGGTCCGGTTTTTTTTGTCCGGGATTTTTTGTAAAAAAAACGGGATTGTTTGATAAAAGCCGGGATCTTTTTTTTATTAAAAAGAGATTTTCAAAAATTTTGGCTGATAGTCTACTACTTTTTTCTGTACAATATCATTCATATTCTTTGTTTTTGTTTGTTCCCTCTGGATTTGCGCTATTACGCTGGGGCAACGATTTTTTCGTTCAGAATTTGACTTTTGAAAACTCGACTCCAATGTAACGACGAGCGGCGAATTCAAAACAAAAAAAATGTGTTTTTTTCAAAAAAAAAATGCGTCTCGAACGTATTCCAAAATCTAGGGCAGCGGAAGCGATAAATGCCATCAGAAAACTTGATATGCTCAGTTCCAATCCAATGTCTTTTTAATTTGGTGTTTTGCAGATGAAACTTCGCGAAAAATTGGTTATAAAGTCATGACCATATGATCTGCCAGCATTCTGTGATTTCCTTAGGTTGTAGCTAGTTTCAATAGTTTAGGTTCAATACACGTAATTGTACGTTTGTGCTGTTTAAAGAACGTGCATCAATTCGTTCAGAAGATCGCTATCAGCGTATTCCCCAGATTTTTCTAATATCTTTAGACATTTCCATGCGCATGATATTCCACTCAGTATTTAAGTTCCAAACTTTGAAGATCGCAGATGAGTATCCAGATAAACGAAGAAAAATTGACAATGTGTATCTGGATACTTATCTGCCATATTTGAACGTCTGAAATTTCAATACTGAGTGGAATATTATGCGCATGAAAGTGTAAGAAAATATTAGAAAAATCTGAGGGACCTGCTGGTGAAGGTGGAGTCAATTTATGTACTTTCTTTAAGAAGACTTAGTGTTTATAATTGTGCTAACCGATCTTAATTTGAATTACTGAAGCTCATTTTTCCAGTTTCTTAGGGTTGTCATTTGAGCTGCGATTACCGAAATGATTATTGAACCGAACCAATAAATATCTGAAAAACTAGTTATTTTTTTATTTGGTTACTTTACTTAGCGCTTTTTACTAATAACTCGGTAGTAACAATTTTTCTGGCTGTTGCTTTACGGTTTTCTCTTCAAGAAACCCAAAGGCCTGGGTTTAATACCAAGAAAGTTGGATTCTAAGTAACCAGATCCGGGGAAAAGGGGTCTGTTTTTCATCTGGATTCTTTCGTGTGAAATCAGCAGATTCATTTTTTTTTATACAATAAAGACCGTGGACTGAATGTTTGAATGATATCGTTTGGATTTTTCTCAGATTTTAGTACGTTCGGAATCCAGGTTTTCTGGGTAGTGAAGTCAGGCCTTGATATTCCAAAAGGACGCTTTTATAGGACGAAGTTCTGCTGTCCGCTTCTTGATTGGCGAGACTTTCGCTAAACAGAAAAGCAGGTACGGTAAAAAGGAAAGAGACGTGTGAAGACGTGATAAAAGGCAACTTTTACCGCTTGCCAAGCCATATTGAATATTGTCGCGTCCAGACTATTCATTTTCTGGAAAAATGGGATGGAAATCTGGGAATGTAGACAAGTCTTCCGTCCCATTTTTCCGTTTTCTGGGCAGGAACAATCAGAGGGTCAGAAAATGGAAAAATGGGACGGAAGTGATAGTGTGGACTCCTTTCTGGAAAAAAAAGCCAGAAGGAGATGATTAGATACGATAAGTGATAAATAAAAAGTAAAGTAAGTATAAGTAAGTATGGCGGCACTAGACCCTTAAGGTCCAAACCGGCGGTGCTGATCTACGTTTCGAGGCCCTTCAGCCAGGAAGTGCAATGGAGGGGGGGCTGGGGGCCAGCCATCCTGTGCTTTCGCACACCCTTCCTGCTTACCTTCCTCAGATTTCTCCAGGTACCCATTTAGAGCTGGGTCCACTCTGGCTAAGCTTACAGTCACAATACTGACCCGCGTCCCAAACCAAATAACTGGCCAAGAACCCTCAGGTTTGGCAGAAGCAATTCTAGTACTTCGATCTAATACTGAAGCACATTTTCAATTTGAGAGTAAACCAAACCTGTGGTCTTTTTGGATGTCAAAAGCTGCAAAGGCTTTCAAAATTGCACAAGAAGAGGCGCTTAAAAAATTGCTGCCATTTGGGACAACATATTTGTGCGAAAAAACCTCTTCAACTCTAAGGAACATAAAAACGGAGAACAGAAATCGATTAAACGCCGAGCAATGTATTCAAATCGCCCTTACTTCAAAGAGTTTCAATTTTGAAGTATTGTTTCAAACATTAAACAACATAATTTCTCCGAAACGTGAAGGAAGAAAGATAGAATCTATACGAAGATGCAGTTTTTCGTCAAAAAATGGATTTTACTTTAAATATTGTTTTGTTAATTACAAAGTAAGTACTTTGTACTAATTAATTTTATACTAATTGTAAATTTCCTTTAAAATAAACCTTTCCAAGATTTTTCTCTCGTAGTTGCAAATTACTGTTCGGTTGGATCTAAATGAAACTTACTACCTCCAAAATAATATTACATTGGAAATAACTTCCACCACAGTTTCTTTAAAAGCTGTTTTGAACTTCGGGTACTATGGGTCATGCTTCACTGTTTACTGCGCTGCAGCTATTACAGCAAGCATGACTATTGTATGACTTCATATCTAATCGTTTTTGGTTTCGATATAGTTCTTTACTTTTCCCTGAAAAACTTGTCTTTAAGAAATTTTTTTAAATATATGGCGAAAAGAGGTCTTGATTTCAAGAAACAACTTTTTGTTACCCATAGTTACACAAAACTATAAGTCAAAACACTGCTCCATATCTGCCATTGACAAAACCCCCCAGACCTTACCTAAACATTCAAGCCAGATGGCTTCACAGACCTTACCTAAACATCCAAGCCAGCGTAGGCCTTGCATAACACAGGTTTGCTGGTTTCATATATATATATAAGACAGAAGAACGAGCTCCTCATTTCTTATCAAAGGGGAATTGCTACACTAAAAAGAAAATAAAAACACATACACACTAAGATAATGAATAAAGACAAATTCATTTGAGTTAAACATTATCACAGGCTGACAAAAGGGCTGACTAAGAATTTTCCCCTGTATTGAGTTGAGTTATTTGCATGAATATTGAGTTAACTAGAAGAAAATTAATGGGTATTGAATTACATAAGAATATTTTAACGAAAAAAGTTGAATAGGGATTGAGGGGTGTGTTTCATAGGATTAAGTTAAATGGACTTCGATTTGAAGATAATTTAGTTCATAGGATTAAGTTAAATGGACTTCGACTTGAAGATATTTTAGCTACAATGGACCCATAGGAAACTCGCACCAAGCTCATTAGCAGCTCCAGAAAAAATATTCAGTTTTTTGGACTATGGGTTGTCTTGTCCCCTATTATGAACGCAGAAATTTTCCCCTGTGTTGTTGAGTTGAGCGATTTGCATGGATATTGAGTTAAGTAGAGGAGAATTAAATGGCTATTTAACTACATGAAGATTAGGTTTACTGTGATGATTGAATAGGTGTTAACATATCTGAGGGCTGCATTTCATGGGATTAAACTTAGTGGAGTTTGTTTCGAACAGTTTAGGTACAATGAACTCATAGAAAAATCGTACCAAGCTCAATAGAAGCTCCAGAAGAAAATATTCAGCTTTTGGGACTATCCGTTGCCTTTTACAGCGTAACGAAAACCTTAGTTCTATAATTTTTGGATCTGCTATGGAAAATTTTGGGAAAACCCAAATTAAAAAAAAATGTAACTGTTAAGAGGGCATATATTTTGTGTTAAAAAATTGCAAAGAGTCAGTGAATGTGAAATTAAGAAAAAAACACGCTGAGTTTGAAATTTTGAATATAAAAGCAGGTCTCAAAGCTTCTCGAATTAACTTGGCTAATCCTTTGCTATATTGATTTTTTCAATATATTTTTTATGGCATTATTGCACATTGTTTGTTCTTTTTACGAAAAGAAAATGTGATTTCGTAAGTTTTGTAAAGGAAAACCTTTTCTGAACTTGTTCTCAATCCAGCATCCCTTGACACCTAATATCACATGGCGAGGTGAAAAGGCTACTTTATGTATTATTTTGCCAGAAAAGAGGGACTTGAAAAAAAAAACAATTTTGCACAAAATTTCTAAAACTTTCCTTAGATCTGAATTTCTAGCCATGCTCGAGTATTTTATTAATATAAAACAAAATGGTTGTATACACGAAAAAAGGTCTAGATATAAGTATTTAACTAAGAGTAAGTTTATTTACAAACATAGATAGAGAATATACTCATACTTGGTAATAAAACACAGAATAAAAATAATTTTCTTCTACAATAGCGTTAATCTTTTTTGGATTTTTCTAGCTCTTTCATTTTCAAATTAGCAGGTAAGTTACTTTCGATCATTTACATATTTTCTAAAATTTAACCTATGAAACAATACGCTATAAAATTTATGTCAGAAGTCTAAAATTTGAATTACATTCTGTTAAAGATATTTTTATCAGAAAAACTCTTCTGCGAGGTTTCATTGACGCTTCCTCCTCACTTTTCCTTAATAATTTTTTTTGCTGATCAAATTTCTCAAATTTCTTCAACATAAAAAAATTGAAAATAGACAATCATATTGAGCATTAACTCTTAATCAAGAAGCAATATAACTTCGATCAATGTCCTGCGCAGGGGCAATAAAACGTCGAACAATTACAAGCGCAGTCATTCCGGAGTTTTAGGCAGTTTAAAATCAAATATTTATAATTTCTAAGTTTGTTTTTATAGGTTAATAGTCCATATATGCAAAAACGAAATCAATTAAAAAAAACAACGGGGTTCACCTTTCAAATTTCATTACATAGCACTGTGTGGACATAGCACATAGCATTACAACACATACTCTTTGGTGTCAGCAAGAGAAAAATATTTGCCCCCTTCTTCAAAGAAAAACTAAAAGTCCAGCCCAACTATTTTTTGGCTGGACTTTTAGTTTTTCTTTGAAGAAGTTCTATTTAACTGAAAATTTTAACAAAGAACCCCAGCCTTGAGAAAAAAAGGGCATAATCTCTTGTTTTGATCAGAAACCATTGAGATTCTGATTGTAAATACGCTTTAAACATATATAGGCTTCAGCTGCTCTCTGTATAGCCTCGCATGTTTAGCTGCTGTTGAAGACACTGGCCAATTACATTTGGTAAGATTCCTCTCCAGAGTGAAGGAAGACTGCAGTTGTGGCTATCTTTCCATGTGCCAACACCACGGAAGAAATTACGTTCAGTGTTTTAACTCAACCCCTGTTTATTCAGTTAAATAGGACTCCCATGAAGTTTCATGCGCTTTCTTAGGCAAGTAAGTTATTGGTAGATTTTATATCCAATCAAGAATACATTTAGGTTCTAGATCTGGATGCTTAGATATAAATCATTTTTGACTTAGGTTTCTGATTTTTAATTTACAACACAAAGTCTAAGTCAAGTCCTTATATGAAGGAAGTTGCCCGATCAACAAAATCCTTGTTTGCAATTGATTTTTCATGTGATCCGGAACTGTAAGAATAGATACAAGAACATTACTGTAAGAACGGATACGAGTCTAGACATATAGTCTGGACGTATTTTAATAGGAGGAGGAAATTTATGTCTTGTGTCGTATTCATTATCAACAATGACCTCTTTTTTGTATTTATGTTTATTCATGAACATTTGTTTTTAATATGTGGTGTTTTTTGCTCCATGAATCATAAGGTTTTGGTTTGTTTAGGTTAAAAAACAAAGAAATAAAATTAATTGTATACCAATTAATATGTCAAAGTTGGCATTAATCAACATGCGAAGTTTGCAAGTTACGCCAACCCTAAATACAAAAATATACACAAAAAAATCTAGGGAGAAGGAAGCAAAAAAAATAGAGGGATAAACCTTCCCACTCGCTGATCAAGAGTAACCATTGGGACTCAATCTTTTCTTTCACAAAGCGGTATTCCCAAGCGTTTCTATCTAGACTTATGTAATTTAGAAAGATAAGGCAATCATTTTTGTAAATTGTCTTTTATAAGTATAGATAATCAGAATTCCTGTTTTGGAGCGGATAAAATCGTCCAATAGCTTGAGAAAAAAAAAAGAATGTCAAAGAAAGAAATGGTTTAAAATAAGAGTTAATGCTAAATTTGTTAAAGAACAAATTAACATTAATAACAAAATCCTTCATTGGATACTTCATTTTTCAACTGTAGATACAAACATAGATAACTTTCCATTCTACACTTAGGCAAATTACACAGACACTCACTAATGAGAAAGAGAGATAATTAAGAACGCTGATCATAAATAACACACAATTCAATCAAGCTATGAAATTCAGGTTGGCGTTACACAAGGTTCATTTAGAAGACTCTGGTGATCTATGGAATCTAAATCAATGTAAGTACGTGCTTCGACAATTACATTTCGGATCTGAAAGGAAGAGGTAGCATTTAAAGATGAATATGGAAAAATTTCAACTTCGATGAACAGAACAAAAAGAGACATGGGAAAAGAAAGAGAAACAGAAATAACAAAAATGATCACACAGAAGGGTTTCTTCTCTATTCCACTTTCTTCACGGCTCCTACTTTGACTTCTCAGATTTTATGATATCGTGAAGAAGAAAGATATTGAGCCCCAGGAGTACAGGGAAAAGGTCTTCAGACCAACCTTGGGAAGGAGAGGATCTTGTTATTACTTGTGTCACACTATATATAAATGAATAAGACGTACTTAATCGGTCTTTGCGCATTCTACGGACATATCCAAATAATTTGAGTGGTTCATTCGAAACATGCATGCTGAATGGACTGGAAAAAAATCTGCTAGTTAAAATAGCGGATGGCACCCCGTCTATAGATCTTTATTCCTAAAATTAGTTAGTACTGAGCAATATAGTATTTCCACTACCAACAAAATATTGCAGTCCCAAGATCCCGAATAAAGACGCAGCTGGGTAAGTTTTACACTCAGTCAATTCAATTTAGAGCTTCACGTCCAGCAACCTTTCGTGGAATTCCGGCTTCCTTCAAATTCTTTTCTTATTCTTATTAATTTTTCCTAATCCATTCTAAACATCCTGCTTTTTGTTTCGCCTAAACTAGAGTACCAAACACAATTTTCGGCAGCCTATCATAATCTATGTGTAGGAGTTCATTAATCCTTCTTACCGTTTCTTTCTAACTAAATTTTAGGATCGAACGAAATTTTTGCACATTACTAATATTTTCGGATTTTTCATTGATTTTTTCGCATATTTTTTTTCATTATTACTTACTTCAAAATCAAAATTTAAATGTTGTTCGTCAGATAATGAACTAATTTGGCCTTGCTATTATCCAATTGATCTCTGTATAAAAAGTAAGGAGATCGCACATTGTAAGAGGAAATTCAATTTGTAAAATTTTGCCCGGGAAAATTACGACAATTAAAACTTTAAATTTTTGTCTAGTTGTGGAATATTCAGTGAAGACTTAATGCATACAGAGACAAAATGAATAAGACTGATACAAAATGAGATGAACTACAGATACAAAATGAGCATGAAACACAGCGAACGAAAACCTTGATTAGCATCTTTATCAGTACAGCATTTATTCTGCATCATATCCGAAGAAAAATGATGCAAAAGATTTCATTTGCTCAAGCTGACTCCAAACCTTGTCGAACCATGTCTGAATCCTTCAAATACGCGTCTGCTAATGTGGCAAGTGGGTAAAAACCCACTGGAGGAGCCTTAGGATCCTTCGAATATGGATGGAAGGGGAATAAATGGATGGAAAGGATAGGATTTGACCGGATTTCAAAAATCGAGGAATTCTTTTCCTCTTTCGAGTGACGGAAGAATTATTCAAACTATTTCTTAGACTTTTTCCTTTTTCCTTAGACATAGTCCTTTTTCATTAATAAAAATTTACAATGGGCAAAGTTACATACATGTAACTTTGTAAGAATTTACATACATGATTTACTTACATAATGATTTACTTACAGTAAGAATTTACTTACATATATTTACATACATGTAAGAATTGTTTTCTAACTTCAGATTGTCCAAATATTCACCCCCCCCATCTTCAAATATATAGGCCAAATTTATGTATTTCCCACCTATTCTGTCACTTCTCTTTGTCTTGTTTCATGCTAAGCTGAAAGAAACTAACGAAGAAACCCATTCTACAGACCGTCAATGTATGAAGAACTTAAAATAGGCACTATAACAGATAAGTACCTCTTTTTTCTTTCACGATTTTATTTTTCACCTGAGCACCATCCTTTTAGGTCCAAATGATATTGATCTTTGGTATTATTAGAACGTCATATATTCATATTGTCAAGAGCACAAAAGTTCAAAAGTTTTAACTATTTGACGCAAAAGATGTTGCACAAGTTACATTATCTATACACAACATAAGCTTAATAAATTTTTCACAAAAAGAAAGAAAGTAGAAAGTATAGTCAAATTAACAAAAGGTTACTCACAAAAGCCGCGAAGAAGGCAGTATGGTTTGGTGTTTCCGTGTATCTTTGAAACTGGTCCAAATTGTCAACTAATTTCAAGGTCAAGCTCTCGTAGCCATTACGAACAACTTCAAGTATCTACAAACAATCAGTGTTATATATATGCTACAAAGTGGTAAATAGACAGAAGCTACAAAGTAAAGAATAGAAATGATAAAAAAAAAGCCGAGAACAATGGAATAAAGAAGAATAGAATAATAGATTAGAATACAAAAAAGAATAGAATCTACAAAGTGGTAAATAGACAGCCTAAGATGAAAAAAAGCAACAGACAAAACCAGCATTGATTATAATTAGTTTAATTAACTAATTAATTCAATTAATCAAACGAAAACAATTAATCAATATTTAAATAATGGGTAAAATAATGACAAGGGGTGTATATTGCTGAAAATATCAATCTGTAGCTAATTTGCCTTTTGTTGCTGATTTAGGGACGATAACTTTTATTTTGAAGAATCTTCATTGTAGAATTTTATTGGGGAAACCAATTAATAAGAATTTATATTGGTTTCTTATTAATTATTATTATTAATTCTTATTAATTGATTCCGAAACCCCTTGAAAATGATATCAAAATAAAATATATATATTTAAAATCAGCATAGTCGTAAACCATACTTAGGGAAATTACAACCCTACGTTGAATAAGAGAGAAATCACCTTTTTTCACGGGAAATGTATCTCTTTTTTTTCTCCACCGCTAGTGGGGCACTATAATATCATTAAGACCTGTTTAAGAGTTCGTTTGAAAGCTAATTTCCACATCTACGTACTTTTTCTAAATTTCACTTGATAACAACATCATAAAGTGATTATGTCGTACCCAAAATTACATAAATCGTCGGATAACTAACAGAACTACGCTAGTTTTAGGCTAGTGGTGTCAATTGAAGATTTTTTAGGAGGGGGGAGGCAAATATATCTACGAGAGGGGAAGTTTGTTTTTTTTTTAATAAAAATACCAAAAAACGCAATTTCCAACTAAAATACTTAAAAAAAAGTATTCTTAAAAATACAGGGGGGGGGGACTGGCGGGACAAATACCCTCATGCCCTAAATTTGCGCCACCAGAGCTAGCAGGCAAATGCAACATCGTAATCTATGTTAAAAGATTCCATTCAAAGGTCCAATGCTTTTTGTATTTTCATTTGAAAAGAGCACAAAAAAGGTGCATCGAGTGGTGATAGAACTTCGAGTCCTAAGGTATCTTATTTTCGAATAATTCTAGCCCACAATGAATGAGTGATGGGGAACGGCAAAAAGTAAAAAACAAATGCTGTTACTGTTCGAATCTTGGGTAAGACAACTTTTCTTTGAATTGGGCATTCAGTTTCAAGCACCCCACAAAGCGGCGAAGACATAAAAGAAGAATGAACAAAGGAAAAATTTCAGCAATTACAAATTCCATGCAAAAAAGTGATTTCTCTTATTGTTCAAGGTAGGGACTATAATTATCCTATGTAGGAGTACGACTACGGTGATTCTAATGGCGCAATTTTTATTTCTAATGGCTAGTTTCCCTAAAATGGCCAAAGAAGAAGCAAAAAATAATAAAAAAAAATAATGAAAAAAAAAAAAATAGAAGGTATCAAAAGCACAAATAATAAAATTATACGTTCTTATGAGAAGTACAAAATTCTGTGCAGCACTGCGACAGAAAAATAACATCAACGAAACATGAATCTAAGTAACTATATTAACTACACATTTTGAATTCTTTTAATGCCCTTCCCGTTTCTAAAATCTTTATCTATTTCATATTGGATAATATTTCACAAAAAATTGCATTCTTTATCTGAAACTTCTCAAAAATACCAAGGTTGATATACTCCATGGATTCTTTATGCAACAAAATTGCAGATTTTTTAAGGGAAATCTTAAGAAAGACGCAAAGCAAAACATATATATAATACCATATATTTTTTTTGCAAAAGCTCATATGGACTTCTATAGTTTCGTCACCTAAGTTGGACAACGATCTTTTAAGCTTTATTGCGTGTATTCTTAAAACTTAAAGAAAGAACAAATTTACTTTTGTTCAAACTTTTCTGATGAAGGTAAAGAGCGAAGTTGATGTTAAAAACAGAACACCCCTTCGCAGTTTATGCAACATATTTTTGAAAAGTATTTCAAATAAACTGACTCGTAATATTTCTCTATATTTGTAGAGTTCTGAAAAACTAACACTTTGTTGAAAACTAAGCTTATGTGAGTTTTTTATAGAATTGAAATTGTATAATAAAAATAATCGAAATCATGGCTCGAAAAAAACTAAATAGAGCTTTATAAATGACTCCCTTTTTTGCAGATTACGTAATCATTTTTCTGCTCCAATCCTGTTTTGTTATTTTAGTTTTGTGTTTTTAGTCTGAAACGCCAGTTTTTCAAAATTCTCCAAATATATAAAAAATTTAGAAAAACACGGTTTGAAAAAATATTTTGAATAAACTGTAAAGCAGTAATTTTAGCTTATCTTGAAGTTCCACTTTTGTACGTACTTTGATCAGAAAAACTTTGTTTAAAAGAAAATCAATAATGGTACAATAAACTAACATGACTGCAGAATTCAACAATTTTTGTTTGCCTTTCGAACCCTTTGAACCCTTTCAGTACTGAACTAGCGCTTGTCAAGGCAAGGCATCACTTTTACTTCGTGATAGTTCTCAACTGTGAAATCCAGTTTTGTATCAATTGCACTGTTGATTCCGGGGCCCCTCATATTTGGATTTTATGAAGAAAGGGGACCACGCTCGTAAGTTTCTTTGAAATGTCATTTTGATGAGTTGAGGAAAGAAGCGAGCGTACTGTATATTTAGCGATATATTAATTACCGATCCAATATAATTAGCGATGTCTCTCACGAAAAAGTATTTCGATGAGCGTATGGACAACTTAAAGAAACTGGTAGAAAATCTTCGTACGGAGAATGCAGCGTTGAAACAAGAGAACACTGGCTTGAAATCTGCTCTTGTGGCAGTTAAAAACCAGGTTTTAAGAACTGAATTGTATGTTAAACGCAAGAATCTACTTATCCATGGAATTCCTAACAAGGAAAATGAAGATATCGAAGAAACCGTTAATAATTTTTTGTCAGAAATGTCGGTACGGAACTACAGGGATATTAAGTTCACGGCCATCTATAGACTTAGAAGCAAGGCTAAAAGTCCCAGGAAACAAAACTCGCGTACGGCATCGGACCCTATTCTTGTATCTGTTCTAAATCTTCGACATAAGGACAATATTATGGCTTGTGTTGGTAATCTAAGAAATACAGGGAAAAGCGTCACTATTGACCTTCCATTCGAGCTGGCTAAACGTCGGAAAGAACTTTTGAGTATGGCTTATAATTTAAGAAATTGTAAAGTTGCCTCCGATAAAGTGTCTCATACCAAAATGGTTCAGAAGGGGACTAGGTTATGGCTAGAATCTAAGAAGACTTCGAGTTCTAACTGGATCAAGGTTGATGACGCATGCTACGACCCGCTTACCCTAGTTTATCCCTCGGCCAATTCTGATTTCGATTCTGACGCATGATTATTAGTGATTGCTCGCTTCCGCTTAATATGTTATATCTTCAAAAAATGTGCTGTTCGTTAATGTTATTTATCTTTTTGTATTTTTCCCTTTTATTTGTCTTTCTTTACCCTCAGTATTTACACCTTCCTGTGCTATTTTACTAGTTATTTTTTTTTTGGTTTCAGAGCAAAATAATCAAGTTCGTGTCATAGCTTTTTTAATTCGGATTAGGATGACGTCACCGGTGTTCACGCGACTACGGCATGTCTCTCTGTCACCTGCATCGGTAAGTAATTATGGTTGAGACTGATTCTCTGTTGGGGATTAACGCTAACATAACACTAGGGAAATTAAATGATTATGAATGTGGGAGACATAATTTTAATGAAATTATAAATAATCCGGTTGGTAAAGCCCCCAATATGAATTTATATGAAAATTTTGAGAATATTATTGATAGTGTGTTTGTGGAGGAGCTGAGATTTTGGGACTCTGGAGCTCGGTGGGGTGATGTATTTCCGGTTGTGCATCTAAACGTTCAGGGCCTTAATTCCTCGTTTGATGATATTCAATTCTTATGTAGGAATTCGTGCCCTGCAATTATTGGTCTCTGTGAAACATTTTTGAGCGAGAAAAATCAGGTACTTTTGGATATTCCCGGTTATATGTGGATATTTCTTAACCGCAAGACGGCCCAAAAAGGTGGACTCGGATTTTACATCCGAAATAATTTTCAGGCTGTACTATGACATGATTTATGTACAAATAATGAAAAGGTATTTGAGTCACTTTTTATAGAAGTCCCAATCAACGCTAAGGAAAGGGTAATAATAGGCGAAGTATATCGTTCTCCAAGTGGGTCTATAGCTCAATTTATGGAAACATTAGAAGATGTTCTTGGAAAAGTTTTTGCTGAAAAATCCGAAGTTGTATTGATGGGCGACTTTAACCTTGACCTTGCGGAGCCGTCATCTAGACAGGCTTCTGATCTTTTGTCTTTACTAATTTCGTATGGATTAGCTCCTTGTATAAACATACCGACAAGGATTTCTAACCAGTCAGCAACATTAATTGACAATATTTTTTCATCACTACACTCCATTAAGAACGAAGTACTGTTTACTGATACTTCCGACCATTTGCCAGTTGCAGCCTTGTTTCCAATCCTCCAAAATCCACAAAGATTAGTCCCCCAGGATACACCGAGATTCTGTTGCTCACCAGTGGAGCTGGATAGACTGAAAGAAGATCTGAGTAAATCTTCATGGGACTTTTCATTACCAGAAAATATTAATTTGGGCAATTATAACGATATATTTGGCCAGTTTTATGACACTGTTAAGAAAAAATTCTTGGCTTATTGTCTAAAAGCTCTTTAAGCAATCCTCGATCAAAGAGATCAACACCCATAGCTCCCTGGCTAACATGGGGAGTCTTCAAGTCAATAAATAGGAAGCAGAACCTTTGGAAAGAGTACAAAAAAATACCAAGTGATGCTAAATTAGAAGCATTTAGGTTGTACCGTAATATGCTGAAATCAATTATTCGGAGAGCTAAAACAGTATATTTTACAAAGAGATTTGATGATTTCGGTAAAAATATAAAGAAGACGTGGGACGTGATTAAGGAAGTTAGTCGGCCATCCAGAAAACTAGAAGGTCTCCCTAAGTCTCTTGTGGTAGACGATCAACTTATCACAGAAAAGGGGCAAGTACAACATCATATGAACAAATTCTTTGCGGAGATAGGGAAATCAACTGCTAATAGCGTTTCCCACTGCTCGGTGTCACAGACTTGGAAGCAGTTCCTAGGCCCCCCGTGCTTGAAACCAATGGTTCTTGAGGACGTTACGGTGCAGGAAATTACAAATATTGTTTTGTCTTTAAAGAATTCTTCAACAGGTTTTGACAAAATTTCTGCTAAAGTAATCAAACATATCTTTCCATCGATTATCACCCCACTTTCCCATTTGATTAATAGGTCATTTCAACTAGGAGTATTTCCTCAACGTCTTAAATTGTCACGTGTGATAGCTCTCTTTAAAGGAGGTGACCGTGAGGATCCTGGGAACTATAGGCCGATCTCTCTTTTGTCAGTGTTCTCTAAGATATTTGAAAGGCCAATGCTAAAACGTCTGGTGAGATTTCTTGAACCAAAAATTTTTTTCCATCAACATCAGTTTGGGTTTCGCGCAAAGTATTCTACAGAACATGCTTGTAATAAACTTCTCCAGTTTATACGACAATCTTTAGACTCTAATCTTATCCCTGCAGCCATTTTTCTTGATGTAAAGAAAGCTTTTGACAGCCTTACACACAAGATCCTCATTGGTAAACTTTCTCATCATGGTGTGCGTGAGGAAGCATTATCTTGGTTCTATTCATACCTTACTGACAGATCTATTGCCATGGAAGATACAGACAAGGAAGTTCCAATTGAATACGGAGTACCCCAAGGTTCTATTCTTGGACCAACCCTTTTCCTGATATATGTGAACGACCTCTACCGACTTCTTAACACCCCAATTCCCAATGTATGCTGTGGATTGTGTCACGAATGTCACTCTCAGACTATGTCGGTGTCCACATCTGATAGTCGAGAAGAACTTTGCAGATGGCACTACTCTAGGTAGCATTTGCAGATGACACTACTCTAGGTGCTGCAGCTCCGGATGAGTCATCCCTTATTCTAAAGCTTCAAGCAATGACTGAGAAGATACTCAATTGGTTTGACATAAATCAACTAGCTTTAAATGTAAAAAAGTCGTACCTTCTTATTTTTTCCAGTACAGGTGTGAGCTGCCCCACAATTACTGAGCTTCCTACACCAAGAGGCTCCATAAGTC
>JAQQPU010003226.1:16758-30652 GCA_029168905.1 Artemia sp. Kazakhstan ARC1039 | reverse complement strand
TTTTTGATTTTAAGAACAATATCCAGTATTTTCATTCTTAAAATCAATGATGCCCTAAATAACTTAATATTTGTTCCAAAAGAAATTATAAAATTCAGAATCAAAATCCAAATGGTAAGTTTCACCTTATTTTTTATTTTTTATCAGATTGACAACTTAAGTTACTTTTAAAAATAGTGTCAGAGAAGTAATGTGATATATTATTTCAAAAACTTCTCTGTTATTTATTAAAACCGGTATATTGAGAAAGCTTAAGATAATAATAAAGATGACAACATCCAATACACATAGCATAGTTTGATCTTAAGCTTTGGTGGAGGCACATGCCCCAGTCTCTTAAGAAAAAAAGCTTTTAAAAAAAGGTACCAGATAAATTGTGCAAAATAGCATTATGTATACCTCTCTATTCTTCCTAATTGGCTTACTTCCCAAACCTGGCAAAAAAAAAATTCTATAACCAAAAAAGCAATGCGTTAGTAGTTCAGTGACAAAAAAATCCGAAGGGTAATAGCCCACTTAGCTTGGAATTATTTCCCTTGAAATATATATTAACTTTGTATCTACTTAAATTAGTTATTTGTGAAAACTTATAATTAAGTATTACAATACTGGATTTATACTAAAAAGTTTAGTATAACTCGTATAACTATATAAGTAGTTTAGTTTAAAGTGGAGTTATTATACTCCAGTTATTATACGTTACATCATGCCACAGTACCCATCTGATTACGTTAAAAAATAATGGTTTGAACAAAAGTCAAGTTCCTTTGACTAAAAATATAAAGCTATTGTTTAAAAAAAAAATAACATTAAAAGCAAAGCTTAGTGTAGGCTATCCTTGTGATAGATACCTCTCTATTAATGCAAAATAAACACTTAAATAATGCATTGAAACTTCTCTGTTAATGCATAAAAAAACTAATGCACTAAATTATCACCATTATGTAACCATAATGTGTGGTTTTATTTTGTGATACAAAACTGTAGAGTTAATTTCAGCGTGCTTAGGTTACAAAGCTTAAGCAAGGCAACCTCTGGCGTCTCAGGTGCAATAATGGCATCACGGATTATAAGGACTAGCACTACAACAGTAATGAGTAAGTGTTAGGGCCAGTTGCACTCAGTAGCACTAAAAAAATCGAGATAACCTTAGACAACTGTCGTCAAATTATTTTCTATTGTCTATTGATATAACCTATAAATTACAATTGAGGACACAGAATTGATGCTGATAGTCCTGCTTATCGAAACTGTCAATAAGGGAAAACATAGGACAGCTGGAAAAACGAGGAAATTCCCAGCCAGCGAAAAAAATAAAACACTAATACTTCGGCGGAAATTTCCGTTCATCTGAGAAGATAAGTGAATTTGTTTGAAGATTCGTTTTTAATTTTTATTTTATGATTTTAGTCTTTTCATTTTGTATCATAGACTTGTATCTACTTTTTTGCAATTAGGAAGCCCAAGGTCTCCCCTGGAAAAATTGTCATCTTTTCTTCTTTTTTCACTGGATTTAAATTGACTTATTTTAACGTTGTGTTATGTTTCCTCGCATTGTCAGGCGTAGCCAGTGTGGTTTCAGGAATTACCTACAACAAGCCTATTAAAACTTTACCAAACACCATAGCAGGTTACATCTGGATGAATTAAGATAAGATATATTTCAACAACAAAATAGTAAACAAGATTCAACAGTACAATCTTCAGACCCCACAAAGGCTAAATAGTCTGTAAGGACGGAGATTATGAAATACAACTCTTAACATTAAACTAATTTATATAATTAGTAGAACATTTACTCATAAAAATGGAGAAAGAAGAAAAAAGAGACCGAAGGAGAGAGAGAAAGAGAGTTCATTAAATAAGCTTTATGACATCTGTAATTGACCCCAAGGGTTAAACTAAAATAATAAACAAATAGAAAGAAAAGAAAAGGTTAAGGTGATTTGATGGTTAAGGTGAACTTCAACATACAGATCGTCGTAACGAACTGTTTAAAAGGAGTGACTCATGCAAACAGCAACAAAAACTCTAAAAAAAAAGAGGTTCGAATAGGACTATTTACGTCAAATAAATACTTAGAATAAAAAAATAAATACTAATAATCAAACAAAATTAAATAAATACTAATCAAATAAATGGAAACCAAACACGTTTTTATAAGTATTTTGAAGGTGTTTTTTGATAGGTTGGATGAATAACCTTAGGGAGACCAATTAATGTTGAGTAGCCTTTTTCCCATATTCCATTCTGAAGAAGCTAAGATATCGCTTGTTAAAACTAATTTGCTAACCTTTTAGTTAAAACAAAGAGAGAGGAGCTACAAAAAAATTAATAATTAAAACAAGCAATTCAATTTTAAATAAACTGTTTAATTTACCATCTTCTAAACTAGCAATCATTTGTCTTTTGGAATCTAAAACCTACATACTTTGACAATGCGCAACTTCAACACAAAACAGCATGCCAAACAAATTCAGTTTGCCAAGACTCACTAAATTTACCTGTGTTTTTGAATATCATTCAAGTATGTTCAAATTGGTTTGCCGAGCCTTTTTGTGTATCAGCAATAGTGATCCATAATTATTGCAAAAATAAGAAGAAAAAAAAAATTCAAAACTAAAAAAATAAACTTGAAAACAAGAGGGTACTACCGACCAATAATAAAATTCCCTAATTAAAGATTTTTAGAAAAATATGATGCTGAAAATGTGGATGGTTTATAGAAAACTTCCAAAAATTTTCAGAAATTGCCTATTATAAGGAAAACGCTTCACAGACTGTTAAAACCAAACTTGTACTTTGTCAAAAAATCCCAGGCAAAAGGTTTTAAATGAAGTAAAAGCCACCGACAAGGCTAAGTACACCATCTCAAATAAACACCATAAAATATTAAAAAGAGTAAAAATTTCAATTTCTCAGAATTGGCCCACCACCCTCCCTTAAATCATTAATTTCTTTTCCAAACAGAACAACTAATTTACCTGTTGGGCGACAGGAAATATATTCAACTTTTTTAACAGCTGTCCTTCTGCAGACTGTAAGAATTTCAGTAAAGAAAACAGGGCATGCCAAAGATCACGCCACTGATAATTGATTCTAACTTTGCATCGTTTCTGGTAACAAATGAGACGGACAATTATCCCCAGAGCTAATTCATACAGATCCACTGGAAATTTCTTAAGTAGATGCGTAACAATGAATTCGATGACTAAATCTAGAATGCATAAAAATTTATCACTAAAGCAAATAATTATCTAAATAAACATAAGTTACACAAATTTTTACACCAAAGAAAAGTAGTTTTTGGGAAGAGTTGATACTTGGTAAGCCGATAACTTCGTAGCCAAGTGTCAAAACACTATACATGCCGGCTTCATTATCAGTTACTTTGGAATTATTTTTCGACAAGTATTTGAGGATATGAGCACTTTCATCGCTTGAAAATAGTTTATCAATATATTTTTGAATGGTCAAGTACAATCATTACTTAAACTTTAGATATTTAGGATTATTATTAGATTTAGACTTTTTTTTTTTTACTGCAAAGTAATGATGAGAAAGGTATTTTTTTATAATGAATAAATAGTCGGTTGAGAGTCAAAGGGTTGCAGCTGTCTTTTCAAAGGCCTTTTGTTGCCTTTCTTTGGGGATAGTTGCCAGTGATGGTTATTTTATAGTAGCAAGTCATATCACTTCGGTCCATTTCAAAATAAAAAACACACTTTTCTTACTTTTCGAGTTTTCATATTGGTGTTATTTTGTTTAGTATAGTAAACACATCTCTCCATCTCATAAGATGTATTCATTAATTTAATGATTTGCCGTCTTTAGTTATTGCTAGACTGCTTCTAAATACCAACCTTTTCAAAAGATTGAAAAACACCCTGCTTTATTAACACAATTCTTCAAAATTTTCGCATGCCTAAAAATCTGTCAGAACTCCATACACAAAATTCCCCCACGGGTTAATTATTCCCCAAATACCATACCTAATTGAAAAAAAAAACAACTATTAAACCTACAGAAAAACATATTTTCTGTTAAAGAATTCCAACTGAAGATTCCAAATTAGCATGTAAATTTGTATTAAAACAGCGTTAAATATTTCATTACTATGTTTCCATTGATAAAAATTAACTGTTGAAAATCATAAGAAAAACAGACATTTAAAATCATTTCATTCATGAAAAATGTGTTGCTCACAAGAGAGCAATGTTCTTGCATTCTATATATTTATTAAATAAAAACACAATTTTTTTTAACTGAAAGTAAGGAGGAACATTAAAACTCAAAACCAAAAAAAAATATTCCGTATACGAAGGGTTGCCCCCCCTTCTCAATACCTTGCTCTTAACGCTAAAGGTTTTAGCACTGAAAAAAAAAACTTCCTATTCTAATTAAACGTGTTTCAGCAGCCGTTCTTAAAAAAATAGTAAAAGCAGTCAACTTTTTGCGCAAAGAGCAGGGTATTGAGGAGAGGATAACCCCTTCATAAACAGATTAATTTCTGTTCATTTTGAGCTCTACTGTTACTCCTTACTTTCAGTTGAAAATTATTTTTATTTCCATGGAAATTTTTTCCGAAAAATCCAAACACGCAGAAAATAGCGACGGATAATTCCCCTGGAAAATCTCTGCCTGCAAAATTGAGTTGGCAATGATAAAATAAGGCAATTAAAATGAATGTCGAATAGAAATTCTATTCTATCACCCGAGCGTAAAATTTCCTCCGGAAAATCCCTCCCATGCAAAGTTCCTTCCCCAAGGAAAATTCTCCCCCCCCCCCCCCCGAAAAATGTCTGTATGCTTCTCAATAACAAATACTATATGTAAACAATGTCCAAATTTCATAATATACAGGCTTCTCTCCTCGGACTGCGAAAGGTCATTTTACCCAAAAAGACATAGTTACTGGATCTTTCAGCTATACTGAACAAAATGCCTATCTCAAAATTTTGATCGGATAACTTTGGAGAAAAAGGGGCGTGGGAGGGGAGCTAGCCCCAATCTTTTTGGTCACCTAAATAGGGCAATAGAACTTTTTATTTCCGTTTGAAACTACCATCCCCCGATATTCTGGGACCATTTTTACAACACAATCACCCCTGAGGGGAATAAAAACAAACAAATAAACACACATCCGTAATCTTTCTTCTGACAAAAAATGTGAACTTCCCCATCTGTGTATATAGTAGCTTGAAACTTTTACAACAGGATTCTCTGATGCGCTGAATCTGATGGTATGATTTTCGTTCAGATTCCTTGACTTTAAGGGGAAGTTTCTCCCTAAAAATCAGTTTGATTGATATCAAAATTCCGTTTTTTAGAGTTTCGGTTACTATTGAGCCGACTCGCTCCTTACTTACAGTTCGTAACTACGAACTGTTTGATATAAGGTAGATATATAGTGTTTGTACGTTTATATAATTACCCGACTTGTTCTTTTATTCTTTTTTTTTCTTTTATTCTTTATTGTTCTTTTTTCTGCTATTTTCTATTCTTTATATAAGTTAATATACAGCATTTTTTACGTTTATATAAGTACCCGAATTATTCTTTTATTCTTTACTGTTCTTTTGTTTTTTTTTTTCTTCTTTATATAAGGTAAATGTATAGCAGTTTGTCGTTTATTTCAGTACCCGAATTGTCCTTATCCTTTATTGTTCTTTTATCTTTTATTCTTTATGTAAGGTAAATAATACATTTCAGTTTGTACGTTTATATAAGTATTCAAATTTTTTTTTATTCTTTATTCCAAAAAAAAGCAGCTAAAAGTTTACGTTCGTAACAATAAAACTTTATAGACTAGAAAATGTTTATTTGCTGCAATAACTTCCAATCATTACCAATTGTCAATACACAAAACAAAAAAACACAAAACCAAGCTAAAATACGAAAAAGCTAAAAAATTCAAAGCAACAAGTGCTACTTCAAGGACAGCATATTTACATAAAAAGATATTTTATGCAATAAAATCGCTGGCTAAAACAGCAAATAAAATACTATATAAAATAATGACTGCTTGTTGAAGGGGAAGTTTTCTCACGAATTTAAATAAACAATAATAACAATAGAAAAAAACGTAGAAAGGGATTTTAGGTCAGCGGAATTCACAGAAGAAAAATATAACATGGATATTCCGTCAGTGGAATGAACAAGATTACCTCAGCCCAAGTGAAACAAAGAAAATGAACACAACAAAACTCCAAAAACAAGAAAAGCAGAGCCTAAAGAGAAGAAAAAAAATAGCAAAAATAGAGTGGGGAGAACCCAAAATTCAACAACAGATTAGCTTATAAAGCTTCTATAAGCCTTTAATCAGCCAATGTATCATTATCAGACCCTTTTAGTCCTCAGTTTTGTACATTATAAACATACATTTAATTTAGCTGATAGAAAAACTGTACTGAAAGTACTGTTCTTGTATGGCATACCAGATAAGTATATTAAAACGATTAAGATTATGTGCGAGAATACTGTTGCTGCGATTAAGGTAGGAACTGAGGTTAGTAGTTTGTTTGGTATGGAATCAAGAAATAAGCAGGGATGTGTGCCATCTCCGTTTATATAGACAGTTGATGAACTCTGTCCTAAAAAAAACAACGAAGGCTATGGGAGAACATAGAATCGAATCGGAAAATAAAACTCTCATAGAGTTAAACTTTGCAAACAACTTGAGTGTCCTAGAAAAAAATACAAGGAAACTGAACGAATTATAAGAGGTTTCGAGAGTTTAGGGCGCGAGAATGGGTTTGAAAATTAATACTAGGAAGACTAAGTTGCTTAGATTACGAATAAATGGGGATAAAGAAGTGATGTTAAAAAGGATAAAAATGATAATGTTGAGCTAAAGCTGCCGCATAGGGCGTTGAGTCGACGTTTCAGTTGCTGGGTCTTTCTTACCAGGAAAATAGGCAAGCTTGTCAGGCCAGCCTTGCTTCCCGTATTGCCAAGTAGAGCATCCATCCACTGTGCTACAACAAGGTTAAGTGAGGTTAGGTAACAAGGAAATCGATCAAGTGAATAGCTTCAATTAGATGGGAAGTATTATTAGTAAATATGGTGGATGCAGTGAAGACGCATAAAGTAGAATAGCCAAGGTGCAGCCATGTGCAGTACAATAGCCAAGGTGCAGGGTTTTCACAGTTGAAACACGTTTGGAAGAAAGGGAAGATGTCTGCGAATGAAGCTTAGAATATTGAAAGCGACGGCAATATCATGGTTCTGAAGCGTGGGCGCTTCGAAAGGCAGAGGAAGATTTGTTAAATGATTTCCAGAGGAATTGTCTAAGGATAGTGTTAAAAATTCGTTCGCTGAATCCTTTAGAAACAATAATCTGTACGAAAACTTTGGTTACATGCTACTTTCTCAGTTTTTAATGTAAGAAAAGCTTACGGAAGGTGTCAAAAATTGTGGTTTTCCCAAATTGCCAAAAATTGTGCTTTTCAGCATCCATATGGGGCCAAAGAAAAAGCCATATGGGGCCAAAGTCCCCTATAGGGTCGGGAGAATTCATAAGGGAAGATCTAAAGGGAACTAGAACTTAATAGGAGGGATTAGAGAGTGAAGCTTTTCAATGAAACAGGCCGAAGAGGGGGGTCCTTAGCTGTATTGACCTCAAGCCGTTTTGTGCTGCAGTGAGTCCTTGGTGTTAGTAGCAATTCTATCTCTTAAAAATTCAAGAAAAAAATAAGAAATAACATGTTGGCAGCAAAAAGTCATGAAGCAACATAAAAAATAAACACTGATTTAAAAAAGCAATTGGTCTCACCAGTCAAACAAGATTCAAAAGAACCTTACCCAAAAGTGCAGATACAATAGGTCTGGCAGGTACCACTGGATCCCCAACAATCTTTCTGTGTCGCATCACCGCTTTGTGAATTTGTACTTGGAATACAAGGTTTGGATCATGCATCAGCAAATTAGCATAATTATCTTCAGTTACAACAGTCAATACAATCAATGACAGTTTTGTACTAGTCAGTGATACATCATGCTTTACATCTTGCATGATGACAGAACTAAAATGAAATTGAAAGCAAAAACTAATAAAACTGAAATGAAAATTAATGATATCTTCATTAACACGGAATTTACGAGCTTTTAAAAAAAGCGTAAATTACTCACTAGAGCTACGACTACAAAGTCAGTGAATATGAATGAGATCAAATAATTAAAAATTATTTCAGCTATTTCTTCACTGAACAATAAAACAAATAGGGAAAAAAAAACTATTTAAAAGTATTTGATAAAATATATGAGCAAAACGCTTAAAATTGGATTCATTTTTTCATCACATTCTTTGATATATTTTTTAACCATAATTCAAAGCCGAAAACCAACACAGCTTTTTGCTCCTGTGTTGGCTTTAAGGGTTTGCGCTCCCATGACTTTTTTTCTTTTTTTGCACACCTAAGACAACTAAGTGGATGTTCAGCAAAAATATACGCAATAATTCCCTTTTACCTATATTACTAGCCTAAGGTTCTGCATATCCTTTTTAATTGCAGCTTTTTCTGGCATTCTTTGCCTACAACCCTTTTGGAGTATTATATTCCTAATTATCTTTTCATCTTAAATTACCTATATTTTAAAAGTCATATATTTTTTTTAATAGCTTTATTTTTTCTTTAATTATCTTCCAAATCCCTTTATCAGATAATCATTCGACATATGGGGTAGACTGTAAGCAAAAGATATCCTAGAAGGCCCATTTTGGAACTTCGTAAAATTAAGTTTCGTAACTTAATTTCGATACATAGATTATTTCTGTTTCTAGTTTTAATATATTAGTATAGTAGGCAAATAAAAACTAATCAACTGTTGTCAATTTTGATTATATTTACTTACTTACTAAAAATAATCAAAGTTTTACGACAAACTTAAATTTATTTTGAAAAAAAAAACTTTACATTTCAAATGAGTCCCCGACCTTAATATTAGGTTGCATATCTAATAACTTATGCTTCCATTATTGCTTAATTTGTACGATAGTTTCATTAAAGACATTACAGGAACTCACGATCACTTCAAATTAAATACTTAGATTATAAACATTTCAGCTTATTTAGTAGGTAAATATAGGAAAATCAACTTACAAATTAAAGTTAACATTCAAGTTTCAAGACAACACCAAATTTCGAAAAAAGTACATTTAATACTTGACCAAATTTAAAAATTTTTAGAAGAATAGTCCATGCGTACTCCGTTCAATACTAACCTGAGAAGCCTAAAAGAAAACTAATGAAAAAAATTTTGGCTTCAAAAAGCCACGCAGACGGGAAAGCATTCCGTTTTCAGAAATTTTCTAACTTAGATTGGCCGATAATTAGCTAGAAATCTCGAAAGACAGATTTACAAGTCTTGTTAAAGGAAAAATAATTGAAGAAAGAACGAATTTGACTACCTTAGTGGGTATACAATCAGGAACAGAAGACGCTGAACCTTTTCAATTTCCTAACAAACTGGTCCTACTACCATCGACGTCGGGCAAGTTCGAAAAAGATACGATTTTAAATCATTTTTAGAAGAAGAGGAGTTCACCGAAGAAGCAATCTTTTCCGGAATCAAGCATGAGCCACCAAACTTGGAGGGACACGAGGAGACGGAGGCGATGGCTTAAGGACGGAATCGATCAAGCAATCTTTTCCGGAACCAAGCATGAGCCACCAAACTTGGAGGGACACGAGGAGACGGAGGCAATGGCTTAAGGACGGAATCGATCAAGCAATCTTTTCCGGAACCAAGCATGAGCCACCAAACTTGGAGGGACACGAGGAGACGGAGGCGATGGCTTAAGGATGGAATCGATCAACAGCGAAGTTTCCCAAATATCCTTTAAACATATCAGCAATTCATGAAATAATACAGAGATTAATTCTCCTGAATCAAAGAACTAGAAAAACAGGATTATAGATTTTGAAACACTGAAGGCGAGCAGCAGCTGTACTTGACAATTATCTCGTTGACTTGTAAGATATCTAATGTTATGTTTCCTTCTCCAGCTTTTGAAAAGGCCTGGGTTCATTCATGGATTCAAGTGAGTAAATATTCCATACCTAGATACAGTGCATACATCGACAATACAAGTTTGAACAAACTCTAAAATAGAATCAAACTATGAGTGAAAATCCATTACCTTACCAAAAATATCTCATGAGGTTGTTTGCTAACCGCTATCTCGGAAGGGTTAACTTACTCTGACTAAATTTAAAGGCTGCCCAGCCCAAAATAGGGGTCCTCTGACTCACCATCTTCATCGAACTGAATACAAAAAAGAGAGGAAAATGGTACGAAAGATCATTTACTAGTACCAAATTAAGAAAGGAGAAAATATTGTCAATCAAGGACCCCACAGTCAGCTACACGTGTCAAAATGCACTCTGATGGCGAAGTTCCGGTTGTAAGCAAAGTTGACAGAAAATTTAGTCACTAAGGATGCAAAGTTCTATAAGTTCAAGATGAAATTTTCCATTATGATAAGCTCAGACGGATGAATTCGCTTTGTCTCCAAAAAACCGTCAAGGACCAAAAGAAACAAAGGGATGTATCAATGTGAGGATCAGTAAACATTAACCAATAATAACGTCTTTTTCTTGCAATTTAGTATCAGTAGATAAGGATTCAAAGACCTCTTCCCGATTCCTTATTAGATCATTTCTGACAGTGTCCAGAGAGTAATTAGATGCATACAAGGCGAGGGCACCTCTTGCCATCCTCCACCGATTTATTCACTTTGTCCTAAATCCGGGTATATCCAGCAGTATTTCATCACTAGCACCTATAGAAGTTCCATGTAGCCTAATAACAGATGGCAGTCCAAACAATTTGGCACAACTGATGAATTAATTAATGAAGACCCTGAATACTAATTTAAAGGACTGTCAAACTGTAATTACGTTTAATAATTCATTTGAAACTAAAAATGAAGTGACGACTTACCGAAGGAGGAAATTTCAATTCCTTTTTTCATCTTGAACAACAGAATACTTCACAACACTTAAAAAAAAAACTAGCGGTTTATCTTGTAGTTATAGTATACAGCCACGAATGGAGCAGAAATTTCTTAAACCAAAGTTGGAAAAGTTCATAATTCCTTCCAACATGGCAAATTAAATTGGCATAACATCTAACCATGCTTGGAATCGTTGAAATAATGGCATAAGGACAGCAACTTCACCGAAAAGTCAAAGCAGCCTTTAAATTAAACAGTTCGTGGTAACGAACTGTAAGTAAGGAGCGACCCGGCTCAATGGTAACCGAAACTCTAAAAAACGGAATTTTGATAGCAATAGATACATCAAAAGAATCAGATTTTAATTCTGATTTCAAATATATAAGTTTCATCAAGTTTAATCTTACCCATCAAAAGTTACGCGCCTGAGAAAATTTGGGTGATTTTCAAAAAAACGGGGAAAGACCCCCTAAAAGTTATACAACCTTAATGAAAATCACACCATCATATTCAGCGTATCAGAGAACCCTACTGTAGAGGTTTCAAGCTCCTATCTACAAAAATGTGGAATTTTCCCTTTTTTGCCAGAAGAAAGATCACGGATGCGTGTTTTTTTTTGTTTTTTTTTTTTCAGGGGTGATCGTATCGACCCAGTGGTCCTAGAATATCGTGGGAGGGCTCACTGGAACGGAAATTAAAAGTTCTAGTGCCCTTTTTAAGTGACCAAAAAAATGGAGGGCAACTAGGCCCCCTCCCACGCTCATTTTTTTCCCAAAGTCACCCGATCAAAATTTTGAGATAGCCATTTTGTTCAGCATGGTCGAAAATATTATAACTATGTCCTTTAGGATGACTTAATCCCTCAATGTCCCCAGGGGGAGGGCTGAAATTTATGAGATTTACCCAATGTTAACATATAGTGTTGGTAATTGGGAAGTATATAGACGTTTTCAGGGGGATTTTTTCTGGTAGTGGGGGGGTGGGGGTGGGTCGGGGGTTATATGGGAGGATCTTCTCATGAAGTATCTTCCATGAAGTTTTCATGGGGAAAGGGAAATTGCTATGAAGGGGACGCCGGATTTCCCATCATTATTTAAAAAAAAAATCAGAAATTAAATATAAAAAACAAGTTTTTCAACTGAAAGTGAGGAGCAACATCAAAACTTAAAACGAACAAAAAAATATTAGCTATATGATTGGGTTCACCTTCTAGTCAATGCCTCGCTCTTTAAGCCAAAGATTTTTTAGTACTTTCATAGGAGCTATTTATTCTAATTAACGGCCTTTGTGATTAAGGGGTCATTCTTAAAGAATTGGAACAAAATTCGAACTTTAGCTTAAAGAGCAAGGTATTGACTAGGGGGCAAACCCCCTAATATACGTATTAAAAATATATGAATAAAGAAGTTCGTTACGTAAGTTAATTCGTAAGTTACGTATATTTATTACTAATAAAAACGTTCGTAAATAAAATTCAACAAGTTTCGAGAAAGCCATTTAACCAAATAAAAGTAAAATTAATAAGCAAACTTCGTTTTAATTATTCATGCACGGTGAGCCAAAATCAAAACCTGCATTAATTCAAAAACGTTCACAGATGAAATAAAAAAAAAGTTTTCTTTAATTGAAAGTAAGGAACGACGTTAAAACTTAAAACGAACAGAAATTATTCCGTATATGAAAGGGGCTGTCCCCTCCTCAACGCCTCGCTCTTTACGCTAAAGTTTGACTTTCTCACAACTCAATTTTTTTTAAACAATAAAATTTTGTTTTAATTGCAAATTTTTTTAATTGACTTTAACGAAAATCACACCATCAGATTCAGCTTATCAAAGAACATTATTAAAGAAGCTTCAAACTCCTATCTGCAAAAATATGGAATTTTGCATTTTTAATTAACTTTAACAAAAATTACACCATCACTTTTAGCTTATCAGAGAACCCTATTAAAGAAGTTTCACGCTCCTATCTGCAAAAAGGTGGAAATTTGCATTTTTTGCTCGGCTAATTTTCCAAAAAAGGGGGAAAGACCCTCTAAAAGCTATAGAACATTAATGAAAATCACGCCATCATATTCAGCGTATCAGAGAACCCTACTGTAGAGGTTTCAAGCTCCTATCTAAAAAAATGTGGAATTTTCCCTTTTTTGCCAGAAGAAAGATCACGGATGCGTGTTTATTTGTTATTTGTTTTTTTTGTTTTTTTTCCCCCAGGGGTGATCGTATCGACCCAGTGGTCCTAGAAAATCGTGGGAGGGCTCATTCGAACGGAAATTAAAAGTTCTAGTGTCCATTTTAAGTGACCAAAAAAATGGAGGGCAACTAGGCCCCCTCCCACGCTCATTTTTTTCCCGAAGTCACCCGATCAAAATTTTGAGATAGCCATTTTGTTCAGCATGGTCGAAAATATGATAACTATGTCTTTTACGATGATTTAATCCCCCGAAGTCCCTGGGGGGAGGGCTGAAAGTTATGAACTTTACCCAATGTTAACATATAGTATTGGTTATTGGGAAGTATACAGACGTTTTCAGGGGGGATTTTTTCTGGTAGTGGGGGTGGGGAGGGGGGGGGGTCGGGGGTTATGTGGGAGGATCTTTCCATGAAGAAAGTTTTCATAGGGGAAGGGACATTGCTATGAAGGGGGCGCCGGATTTCCCAGCATTATTTAAGGAAAGATCAGAAGTTACATATAAAAAAAATAAGTTTTTCAACTGAAAGTAAGGAGCAACATCAAAACTTAAAACGACAGAAAACATTACGTATATGATTGGGCTCACCCCCTAGTCAATACCTTGCTCTTTAAGCTAAAGTTCGAATTTTGTTCCAATTCTTTAAAAATGACCCCTTAATCACAAATGCCGTTAATTAGAATAAATAGCTCTTATGAAAGTACTAAATAATCCTTGGCTTAAAGAGCGAGGTATTGACTAGGGGG
>JAQQPU010003226.1:0-16358 GCA_029168905.1 Artemia sp. Kazakhstan ARC1039 | reverse complement strand
ATATGAAAGGGGCTGTCCCCTCCTCAACGCCTCGCTCTTTACGCTAATTGTTTAAAAAAAATAGAGTTGTGAGAAAGTCAAACTTTAGCGTAAAGCGCGAGGCGTTGAGGAGGGGACAGCCCCTTTCATATACGAAATAATTTCTGTTCGTTTTAAGTTTTAACGTCGTTCCTTACTTTCAGTTAAAAAAACTTGTTTTTTTTTTATTTAATTACAGTTGAAGTCAGTCAGATTCTAAGAGAGAAGTGACGGATGACGATTTATTTTATTGTAAACTTTTTTTTTTCTGCTTTTAACTTTCACTTTCTTCTGGACTTTGAGTTTTTTTTCGATTTTAACCTCTCGAGTTTTTCTATTAAATCTCGCAAGTAAGATTTGCATAGAGATTTGCAAGGTTTTAGATTAGCAATTTTTTATTACGTTTTCGACTTCATTTACATGTTGAGGACGCTCTATTATTTTTTACAAGCTA
The DNA here is from genome assembly GCA_029168905.1 of Artemia sp. Kazakhstan ARC1039. Lineage (NCBI taxonomy): Eukaryota > Metazoa > Arthropoda > Branchiopoda > Anostraca > Artemiidae > Artemia > Artemia sp. Kazakhstan ARC1039. The sequence goes on along the minus strand of JAQQPU010003226.1, from coordinate 15,886 downwards.
TACCATAGTGATATATTTGTATTCTCTGATTTCCACCTGACTTAAAGTCCCGTTTCATAGTGTTTCCTGATTTGAGTTTGGTATGACTCATCAGTTTACTTTAAAACCCTTCACTCTTAATAAGGAAGAATCTGAAACGGCAGGATACAAACCAATATTCGAGTAGGGTTGCTAATAGACTTGATGAATGGGCAACGTTTTCCACAGTTGGTGTTGGGGTAGCAGATGCTCCTAAAAAAGAGAGTATAGCGTGAAGCAAATTGCTTGTCGCTACAAAATGTCGCTACAAAAGAACAAAATAGGAACAAAAGAGCAAAATTCAGAAACAATCTGGAAGGCTATTCAGTGCACTAATCAATAAACTAACAAGCATCATAAATTAACCATGTTTTTTCTAATACAATCTTCGTGCCATACTGTATTTCTAATCTATCGGTTAATGAATAGTATATCTTTTAAGAGTAAAAGAAAAGTTTACCACGTCGGCTAGAAATTTCCCAGCTAATATAAAAAGTCAGTAGCAATTGCATGCAAATTTTTCAACTTGAAATTAAAAAGAAAAATTTACCACGAGTTTAGTTACAAATTTTCAAGTCATCATAAAAAGTTAATAACAGTTAAACGCGTGTTTTTGGAATTGAAAATTGAAAATCAGACTTGAAAAAAAGTGTTAACCCAAATTTGGTTAGAAATTTCCAAGCTAAGATAAAAAGTTAGTAACAATTCCATGCACATTTTCTGAATTGAAAATTGAAAACGGGATCTGAAAAAACATACCACGAGGTTAGTAAGAAATTACCACGCTCGGATAAAAAAAAACTAATAGTAATTACATGTATATTTTATTGCAAACTTAGGAGTTGTTGCAGAAATAAGTTCGAGATGCTATTACTGTACTTAAAAGCAAATACAAATTTTTAAAAAGTGTCATAGTAACAAAACTAGGGATTTTTCTATGATAGTTATTCTCTAAAAGTTCTCTAAAACGCTAAGAGAGTCGTTTTAAAAACTCACCATGGTTATTTTTTTTTTTACTAATTAACAACAGTAATTATGTAAAGAAGGTAAAGGATATGCCGTTGGACCTTACAGGCTGTATGGATCTGCCTTTCATGGCCCTTCAGCCAGGAAGTGCAAAAGAGGGCTGGGGGTAAATTAACGGGTAAAACTTTCAAGTAAGGCGGTGAACGTTGAGAAAAAAACTTTCCGTTATTATTTTTTTATTTCATTTTAATATTGAACGGAAAGGCAGGCTGATCTGAGAAATTACTAATGGTAGGCAATTGACAATCTGCAGCGGAGAACATAAAGAACGAAATATATACTATACCTATGCTGTCATCATGATGATCAGCTTCAATCTCTTCATCAGAAGGAGGTTGTGGAGGCCTTTCATGAGGTTGAATGTAAGCAAAAACAGTGACGAAATTTCTGCTCGAATGTACAGCTTCATATAGGGCAAGAAGCAGAGAATCGTTAGCCCTGAAATTAAAAGCAGGGAAAATTCAGAAGGAAACAGAAGGAAAGGTAGTTTTTAAGAAGAAAAAACCACAACTGAAAAAGATATATATTCTTTTATTTTTAGTTTTACCTTCCGGTTGAAAAGATTTTAGGATGTGACTTTGAAATATTAAAACTAATATTTTGTACATTTGATTCACAATTTTTATTACAACCCCACCCGAACTTACATTTTTTTATTATTCTTTTTTTTTTTTTTATAGGAACACAGCTCCAAATCAAAGAACCATTAGCCGTGAAATTTAAAAAAAAAAAAAGTTGAATATGATTCATGGTCCAATATAGCTCCGAAGCTCGACTGAAGAAAAACCTGGCACGACAGAAGAAAAAAGAGTAGAAAATAAAAAAAAATACAGAAAAAGTGTTATAAAAAATAACATACGAGGTTCATTTAGTAACTAACAGAGAAAACTTTTTGTAGCTCAGAAGCTGTTTATCTGATTAGTACAAAACTTTGACTGCTTTTTAAGACACCTCCAGCGACATTTATAAGCTTTTCCCGTCAAAAGTCAAGTTTCCCGCGCAGAGCTCTACACGGGAACACGCAACTGAAAGTCAGGTGCAAAATAAGAATCCATCAGTAGAATTCTAACAAATAATGAAGCGTGGATTATACCATACTGAACCGGAATCTAAGCAACATTGCCTATTATAAGCAATACAAAATAAAAATATAAAATAAATAAGCAATTGGAATATAAATAAGCAATTATATGTGTAATTTTACATATAACACAAAGCGTGTTATAATAGTACATAATTTAATGTATTCTATTTATAGGAAAGGCAGTATGGGTGACAGTGATTATACACATGTTCTAAACAATGCTTAAGAGGTTTAGTGAGGTGGGTGTGTGTGTTAAACTACATCAAAAGAGACTGTGCAGCCTGGTTGTTAAAAAGGCATATCTTCCATATCATAGCAACCGCTGACAGCATAAATGTAAAACTCACAGGAAATGTTGACTAAATCCAAAGAACTATATGTGTCTAGGTGGTAAAATGGGTAAATATGCAATATCTCAAGAACAACTAATTGTTTCAAGTCGAAACTTTCAGAGCATTTTAAGGAGGTTTTGGACTAAAACATTCGGATTAATATTCCTATCTTCGGTCTTAACTTTCTTCCCAAAGACACCATCAGCGACTTCACAAACTATTTTCGTAAAATTAGTCCATCCATCTTGTACGCTGTCAAATTTTAAATTCTCCAGTTTAGTATTCAACTATTTCCGGAAAGTTTCTCTCAAATTCTCATACCTGAGTCAACGTCATAGCTTCTCGGAAGGTGGTTACCCTTCATAAATTTCAATAAGGTTAGCTGTCTTACCGTCATGTGAACACGATGTTAACTTACGGGCCATTTTATGACAAAATACTGTATTGGTTATAACTAAATTGTTATACCTACATAATTGTAGCAGTCTGTAGCCATTGCTGTTTTCTTTTCCTATACCAAATTTAACTAGGCTAGAATACCATCTGTTCCTATATGTACAGGCCTATGCGTTAAAATCTCATAGTAAAAACACCATATTTCTACCTGGGACCATGCCTATTTTTTCCTGTAGTTCTAAGATATTCAGTTTCGTTGTTGTAGAAAAAGGAAGAAATTCTACCCTAAGATGGTTTCGACAACCTGCATTTCCAGAAATATTGAAGATGTCTAAAATGTAATTTTAATAGACTTTAACTTTTGAAGCAAATTACCAACAGATATCAAACGTAGAAAAGGAAAAGTGATATATAGTAAATAAAATATCTACTAAATATATATTATATAAAAAAATACTAAAATAAAAAGACAAAATAAGAAAAAAAAATCGTGACCAGTTCTGAACATATAAAAAGCAGTTTTTTATCACTTTCTCTTTTGAAAAAGACAAAGCTATTGTCTTCCATAGTCTATTTTGGCTTTTTTTTTCATTTACCAAGGTTCCTTTTCCCTACATTTGTCTCTGTGGAATTCCCTCTGTACAAAAACAACTGACAGTTTTTCAGGGCTAGTATTTCCCGTGGAACCATTCCAAATGGACTTGAAGCGTCTTACAAAGCGGTTATTCAATAATGAATAAAAAAAAATCTCGAGATTTAATGGTACAATCGAATACCATTCTCGGTAGAAAATGAAATAAAAATTGAAAGACTGCGTTAAAATAAAACATGGGCATATTTTTAAAGAAGAGAGGTTGTGGGTAAATTCCCCTCTCGGTAAAACTATAGCCCGAAAAAGCTCTATTTTTATAATCCTTCCCCTCGAGAGCGGAAACCCTTAAAGACCCTCCAAAGAATCGGGCCTATGTAGATTTATGTAATCCAAGCGTCCATGTTCACTTTACCGAAGTTCAAATCAAACCAAAGGGACTGAAATAAATAACACAATTCAAGCATTTGCACATACGCAATTCATTGTATTTTTTTTTACCTATCAAAGCAGTTTAGAGTTTACTTCTCATATATAATAAATAATTTTTTACTTCGAACAAACTTCATTGCTATGAATATGTTCCAAATTATCCACAATAGAATCACTCATAATGTAATTAAACTTAAATGAAACTCACTAACATCCTAGTTCATGACACTTATTTACAAATTAAAGATATTATGTGAGTTTTTTATCTATTAATACATTAAATAATTAATTTTTTCGCTAATAAAACAAAAAAAAAAACAGAAGCAAAATTTTAGTCTTGATTTTCCTGGTGTCAACTCTTCATCAAAAAATCACAAATTATAAATAAAAGCTTGGAGATTAGCCCAGCGTTTTGAAAGCGATATAGCTAGAAGACTGACTATTTTACAATGTTTCCTAGATATTTAATCACTATTTCTTGAAATAAAAATTTCCAAAAAAAAAAATCCAAAAGTCATTGATATTTAAATGCTCAACTAGCTCACGGGCAGCTAGCTTCCTTTTCTAGGACGAGAAAGAGAATCTTCTAAACTCGCCTAGCCTTGTCCAACTTGCCTCAGCTCTCTACGGCGTTAATCTTCAGTTGAACTTAAGTGTTTTGATAAACTGAATTTGAACTGAATTAACTTCGGCTTCAAATCACTGTCAAACAATTTCAAGAACTCTATTGACCTCCCTAACAATCCTTGATCCGTAGGATACTGTTCATATTATTTAGTTTACCAACGATAAGAAAAAAAGCAGTGGGAAGGTTCAATAATGTGTATTGACCAATATGATTACTGAATGCTCCACGCAACCTTGAATCGTATATATCTTACTTGAGTTTTTCCATTTTGGTATGTGCTTCTTCAGAAACAAACATGTTACCAACCATTGACGTAATGGAGCTAAGCCAAGAATTCTGAGGTTCCTGTTGCTTTACGACTATATATTTTCGACAAAACTCTTGTAGACCGCTTGAAATAACCTGAAAAAAAATATTTATTTTAATAGTTATCCTGCTTGATAGTATTTGGGAAACAAATTTTTATAAGGCTCTTCAAACCTCAAACCGACTGGTTATTCACAATTTTCGGTCTTATGACATTTAGGCTTTATTTAGCCAATACTTTCACTATGCAGCACAAGCTGGTGAGAACCACCAATTTATACAAAGACTAAAGTTTTTTTTCATACTCGAAAAGAGCCATACTTTTTCTACTGCAAATTCTACTGCAGTGGGGTAACTGTTAGGAATTGTAGGTACGTTTAGAGTTATTGAAGAGCTTGGTTGTGGTGATTCAAAAGGCGTTATATGAATTTTTTCAATCTGGATTTGAAATCATCTGAAAAGAAAAGAAATTGTCACGGTTACATGATAATTATCATGGTTACATTAAACAGTAATTATCATGGTTGTTAAAATTACCATGATAATTATTATAATTACAGAAGTATCATGGTTACAAGGCGTCGTTTCTTGGTCTTGTTAAAATGGCAGGCCCCCTCCCCGCTTTATTAAACATTTGTTGGTACTCCTGTATTAAACGTACTCTTTTATATACTGCAATGGAAACCAGTCGAAAAACCCGTTTTTGACGGGTTAATTCAAGACACCGCTATAGAGTAATGCAATGCATAGCGTGGTTTTCATTGCGTATACGAAATTTAAACTGTTGTTTTTTGGGGTTTAGGGGGGGGGGAGGTACCTAGGTTAGATTAGGTAATAATATATACTATGCATTACCCCCACCCCCACCCCTAATGTGCAAATATATAGCCCAATTTGTTTCTAAACTATTATATATTCATCCTATTTTATTTTGTTCCATTAGCATTGACCAAACTAGCAGTATATAAAAGAGTACGTTTAATACAGCAGTACCCATTTGTTTACCTGACGAATCCCATAGAAGAGGAAACCTAGTGAATAGCGGACCCCGAGCCATATTAGCATACATAGGGCATGGCAATATTTTGGTGTGTCATGGGCAGTCCGTGCCCCCTTCGGCTGACTATTTATTTATTTATTTATAACCCATCATACAGACAACAAAAAAGACGGAGTACATCAAAGACAAAAGAAAGAAAATACACTTGAATGAAGGTAAATGCACCAACTACATAACAGCAATAACTTCTACTAATGACAGTGCGTAGCATGAACTATTGCTGGAGAATCGCATGCCACTGGTGACTAATAATTTTCCTGTTAAACTGTTGTATTTGTTTTTTTATTGTATGCGTGGGATCAGCTATTTTGTATTTTTTGATCAGGTAAGTGTTGCGTGTCCAGGGTGGAAACCTTAGTAGGTATTTTTCGTATTTAAAGAATATTGATCGTAATTTGTGCTTCGTAGATTGCGGGAAAGTTCGCCAGAAGGGGCTAAGGTACAAAAAGTGAGGGAGGACCAGTGCATTGTAGAGCCGTGCTAGGATCATTTGGTTAAAGCTGAATTTCTTTGCTACCCTTTTGCTATATGCAAAGCTCGTTCGTTTCTCGAGATGCTTAATGAGTAGTGCTCTTGTGTACTTTAGTGTCTGGCCAATGGGTAACCCTAAATATGTAATATGGTCAGCTGGTGCTATGTTGGTGTTTCCGAGCGTGATGGATTCGGACTTCAGCGTTTCAGGCCAGTTGAACAATAGCACTTTCGACTTCGAAGCGTTGAATTCAAGACCAATAGCTGCATACTCTCTTTCAAAAATTTTAAAAATTTTCTTCAATTCTTCCAAGTTCACGGGCAATGTTTAATAAGTCATCAGCAAAGCAAACTAGGGAAAGATCTATACTTTTAGAAATGCAAGATTTTAGATAATTTTCTTGTGCAGGAATCACGTCATTATTGACAGCTGGAGCAGAAGTAGGTGCGCCTTGACGAGCACCCTTCTTTACTGGGATTCTAACAGAATCTGTTTGCTTCTCATACTTGATCTTGATTCCGGCCTCGAGGTTTTCATACCTATCTCTCAGGGGTTGGAGTGTGTCATATTGGACGCTACGCTTTGCCATTTCAAGTACAATCTGTTCTTGTACTAATGAGTCAAAAGCTCGTCGTATATCATGTATACTAAGAGCGACAGATTCGCCAGAATTTTCGGCATCCAATAGTACTGAAACCACCCAGCATTTCATATTAATTCCTTAGCATTTCATATTAATTTCCTCAATAATCAAAAGTTTGAATATCTTGCAAAAAGTGGTAGATACTGTTATAGGTTGAAATGATGTGCATTCCCCAGGAGGCTTTCCATTTTTTGGTACCGGTGTAAGACTTCCGACGCAGAACATACTAGGAACAATACCTTGTGCAAAAATCATCTGGAATAAGAGGGTTAAATGTTCAATAAGCAGAAACGACGGGTTTTGTAGGTCGACTGCAGAAATTTTGTCAATACCTTGCGATCTTTTTTTTTAAGATGACGGAGGGCGTTCCAAATGTCAGAAACGGATACAACACAATCGGTGCGACTTGCATGTGATAGTTGGTTATTGAGATAATATTTGAATTTTGTAATTTTTTCTGGGCACGGGAGTGAAAACTCTTGTTCATAGTGTGCTTTCCATGACTCTAAGGGGATTGGCGATGCATCAGTGGCTGGTTTTTTATCTTGCATGGACCTCTAAATATTATTGTGGTTTCGCAAAGCAATTTCCGATGACTTACAAATAATTTCTGCGCGATGGTTAGCTAGCTCTATGGCAAACTTACGCTTGGTGCGAAGCCGGATTTCGTTCACTATTCCGGTTCGTGGACATCCACAATCTTTCCATATAGAGAGCCAGAATTTAGCCTTATCACACGCATTAACTAAAGCCGCATTTTCTGACCACCTCTTTACTTGTGTTCCTGTTTTAATTTTTCATTTTGGCACTGCTGCTTCCTCAGCTAGACGAAGTGCATGTGACAACTGAGCAGTGTACGTGTTAAGCTGAATTCGCGCTTCCTTTTCGCGGCTAGGAGTGGATTGTATTAGCAGATTGTATGGAACTTTTATTTTTGATATAATGCTATCACATACGTGATTGTAAAGGAAGGGATTCTTTTTATTCTAATCCGTAAGCTCTACCCATTTCTGCGATCTTACTAGTTTGACTAGTTTGGCGAGTGCTTGAACAGGGAGGTGCTATATTCAATTCTATTGGGAAATGGTCCGAAGAAAAGGGAGTATCAAAGACGCGCACTTGAGAGGGGGGAAGCTGTTTTGAACAAATCACATGGTCAAGATCAGATGTGGAACCTGAGCTATGTATGTATGTGAAATTTTGTGTTTTGCCGGGCACGATAAACGAGTCATCAAGTAAACCGTAAATCATATTTGCCAGAACACTAGATTCGATACTATCAATCTCGTTGACATTAGCACTCAATGAGCAATTAAGATCACCTAAAATAACTGTAGGGAGTTTCCTACGTTTAGCTAGGAGATAGCACTCTGATAGTTTAGCGATACTTCTGGCAAAAAGCGAATATGAATGGTCATCCCGGTAATCTGTAGGCAGATACACGTTAACTACTACTAAATTACCACCTACTTAAACTGCAAGGATATTTTGAGTTGAGAATAAAATCTTTGACTCAATATCTCTCCGAAAATAAGTTACAAGTCCACCAGAGGGTCGACCAAGGGCCTGCTTACGCTCAGCAGGAACAGCATACATCAAATGAGACTGATAACTGATACACAGACAATGGAAGGGCAAAGTGCTCTTGAACACTTACAATATGGCTGGTTTTCAGCATTTCAGCTATTATTAAAGATCGGTCAGCAAAGTTGCCGTTTATGTTCCAAGACACAAGGTTCATGAAATTCGAGAAAAACCGGATTTCATATCAGACTTTGTAGACTTGTTTGTAGGACAGCAGACGCTATAGCAAGTGTGTCCACTTGAGTTGCAGCTAGTACAGAAGGCTGGCTGATTGCATTTGTTTAGGCGATCGGAAGTGTGATCAGTTGATGCACATTTCGAACACTTTGGTTGATTTGTGCATTCGGCTGGAAGATGACCAACTAAATGACACTTATAACACCGTTTCGGCAAAAATACAAAAGGCTGTGCTGGTAGTTTCTCGTAGTGTGTTTTCACAGAATTACGAAGAAAAAACTCGAGCTCGGTTCGCGATTCGGAATGTACTTTGAAGACACGTGAGGTACCACATTGCAGTATTTTTAACGGCATTTGGGATGAGCGGTTTGAGTGACTGTTCATCGAAGTCCTCCGGGACTCGTTTCAGGACACCAATGTGGCTCGGCGAGCGGACAGATGCCATAATACCCTGACTGTTATTCTTCAACGAAGCGACAACTGCTGTTTTATTCGATTTTACAACTAATTTCCAATCATTTTTTGATTTGCGAAGCTCATTTATATCGTCACCACTGGGACATAAGGTGTCAATAAACTCCTTTCGGGCAGTAGGAGTGTTCAAACTATCTGGCATGTTCTTAAGAACAACGGCATAGCTAGGTCTTTAAGTAGGCTCGTCGGTCGGTTTGCTAGGAACCCACGGGATCGGCTTATTTTGTGCTATGTGATAAAGTCCATCAACTTTTCGCTTAATTTCGGTTGTGACAGATAGCCGTAGCAGATGTGCTTTCATCCACTGCAGAAACGGAGCAAGGCGACAATATGGCAAACGTTGGAATTAGACTTTTGTCACGATTAGCCGTTTGAGCAAATGTCTTGACCATTTGCAAATGTCTATAACATTTTCTTCCTCCTTCTTACTATGCCTGATTAGGCGAGTTTCGATTTTTAACTCCTGGTGGAGTAAAGTCTTTGCGTCAATAATATCATCAAACGAGAAGAAACTCACGGCTTTTGCAATAATCACTTCCGCTTTTTCCCCCGTTCTCATCGAGCGATGAGAATGTGGTTTAGTAGAGGATTGATAATAATCTTTCCACCGTGACCTGTATACTTTTTTCGCCCATAATGAACGAAATATCAAGAGTGTCTGAGGTGTCTTCACTCAAAACCAGCCAGTGTCTTCACTCGGAAACAGCCAAAGTCTACTGAATCACACAATACTAATAACAAGGGAAGTGTCGGGATCCGCTCACCAATTCCACGCAATTTAAGGGTAACTAATTACCGGCAGGTGCATACGGCGCTTGCGGCAGGAACCCTCCCCTCTTCTTCTTATTACCTAATATATGTTATCAGTATCCTGTTCCGGAAACTACTTTTGAATTTTGGCTTTATTTTTTATTTTCATAATTAAGCCTTATTTTTGAAAAGAAAATTTTTCATGTGAATGATGTCACATTCAAATGCATTTGAAGAGCAAAAAAGATACATGATAATATTGCAATGACGTTATATATTTTAAGGTGTTGTATTCAGAATTTTTTTTTCATTAGTATAATATAAGCCTAGAGGTCAATCGGAAAAGATACCAAGTTAATGAACTTTAAAGCTTCCTTCAGGCGAATGCACGTAAAATTTGAGTAACAAAATGTAAATATCACGAAGGGGGGTAACAGAAATGCTTAGATAGGGCATGGCCTAAAATCGGTTGGGAACCACTGCTTTAACTCGATGTTTAAAATCCCTACTTGACACAACAAGTGACATTACATTTTGCAAAGGTAGCACTGATTGGTCTTCCCCCCCCCCCAGAAGGTGATCACATTAAACCAGTGGTTGTTGATAGGGCTGTATCCAGAGGGATGAGTACCCGGCTTAAACCCCCCTCCTCTCCCCCTAAAATTTTTTGTCGGAATCGTACAAAGTTATCAAAATACACGTAAACAAATTTGTGTTGCAATTTTTTAGGATTTTCAGTGCCCCCCCCCCCCCGAACAATAATCCTGAATAGGGCCCTGGCTGTACAAAGACAAAAAAGGTTTTGAATGAAAATGAAAATATCTCACTCTTTTGAAGTAAAGAAACAGATCACGCTACAACAAAGTACCGTTTTCTACCATTTTGTGTCGCAAGACATCAATTTTAACATCGTAAACATTGTATTTTAGCATAGGTAGCATGGCTGTTGTGTCTCCTTTCTCCCCGCTTTCTTTTTAACCAAATACCAGCTTAATCTGCAGCTAAAATCTACATTAAAAGCAGAATTTTTGTAGGTTTGTCAATCCTACGGTATCTTTTTGGCTAGAATAAATGAAGTGTTGGGACACATTCATGAGTTTTGGGTTTTGCGCAGACTCGAGTGCAGCTAAGGATAATACCAAGTTTGTCTTGCGATCCAGACACACAGAACAGGAGCAATGAAGGTATAAGTGACAGTAAATCCAAAAAAAATCAATAGATGAAAGTTTTCCTTCAAAGCTATTGCTGCAAAATTAACTATGCATTTTTAGATATATCTCAAACCCAATGGATTTAGTAAACTTCCAGAGCTTGCAGGTAACGTTTTAAGTAGTGGAATGTCTCAATCATCGTGTAGACACTTTACAAATATACTCAGTTGTCGAGAATTTCTAGGATATAGATTTAGAAGAGATCTACATAAGACATTGTCCACAATACTTAAATAATCAAAGAGGATCTACTGCACGTGATACTGAATTAAACAATCAGGAAAAGGAACTGATCGCAAAGAAAAAAAGAACTAGAGACATCACAAACGCTGAGGCAGAAGAAAGAAAGAAGGGTGTTAGGTTAAAGGAAGCTAACAGTGTCCCAAAAGATAGGGAGAAACTATAGAAACTTGATATCTTACTTATAAACAAAATATCAACAAATTAACTTCATTCCAATAAATTCTTAATTCAAGACCTTATTTCCATTGCAATTCAAAACACAGCTAACCAAAATTCGTAGGTTTACCCTTTTATTGTTTTTTATTGCTATAATATTTTTATGTAATATTTTATAATGTTATATATTATTTTATATAATTTTATTTTATTTTTATATATTACTTTATATAATATTTGTATTATAATATTTAGTATTTCAGAAACCAGAAACAAGATTTCGCATATTCTCAGAGAATGGACAAAGGAACTTCCTATGACCTAAAACCACCCTTTTCTTATTAAACTCATTGGCAGCGCAATCGCGCTGCCTAAGTAAAGAACGATGTTGGTACAATGTATTATTATTTTTTTTTGTCTTCCATACCTGGGCACCTCGTATCGAAGGAGTTGTTGTAGAAACTTGGAAAAGGGCTCATTCGATTGGAAATTGGAACGGCTAATGCCCTTTTTAACAGTCGAAAGTGATTGGAAGGACACTAACACCCCTTCCACGCCCACCATTTCCACAAACACATCCAATTAAATTTTGAGATAGCCATTTTGTTCAGCGTAGTTGACTTCCAGATAAAAATATATTTTTGTGGAGGACACTCTCCCACAACCCTCAGGGCAAGAGTTTTAAGTTATGCCCTGAGGGCATATAAGATCGATATTGGCACAATGTATTATTTATTATTTTCTTTCCTTTAGACCAGGGCACTTTGTATCGAAGAAGTTGTCGTAGAAACTTCGAAGAAGGCTCATTCAATTGGAAATTGGAGTGGCGTGTGCCCTTTTTAACAGTCGAAAGTGATCGGAAGGCAAATAACACCCCTTCCACGCCCACCATTTCCCGAAACACATCCAATCAAAATTTTGAGACAGCCGTTTTGTTCCGCGTAGTTGATTTCCAGAAAAATTTTGAGGAAGACACTCCCCCACAGCCCTCAGGGCAAGGGTTGTAAGTTATGCCCTGGGGGTATATAAGGTTTTTATAGAAAACGTTGTCGTAGAAACTTCAAAAAAGGCGCATTCGATTGAAAATTCAAAGTGCTAGTGCCCTTCTTAATAGTCGAAAGTGTTGGAGGGCAACTAACCCCCCTCTCACGCCCACCTTTTCCAAAAACACAGCAAATCAAAATTTTGAGATTTTTTTTTTTTCAACGTAGTTTTAAATTCTAAAAATTAGGTCTTTGAGGATGACAACCCACCCACCCCCACAGCCTTGAGGGCAAGGGTTTTAAGTTATGCCCTGGGAGCATATAAGGTTTTAATAGAACGCGTTGTCGTATAAATTTCAAAAAGGGCTCATTCGAGTGGAAATTGAAATGGCTAGTGCCCATTTTAATATTCGAAAATGATTGGAAGGCAACACCCCTTCCACGCCCACCATTTCTCCAAACACATCCAATCAAAATTTTGAGATAGCCATTTTGATCAGCGTAATTGATTTCCAGATAGAAATTATGTTTTTGAGGAGCACACTCCCCCACAGCCCTCAGGGCAAGGGTTTTAAGTTATGCCCTGGGGCATATAAGAACGATGTTGGCACAATGTTTTATTTATTATTTTTTCCTTTAGACCAGGGCACTTTGTATCGAAGAAGTTGTCGTAGAAACTTCGAAAAGGACTCGTTCAATTGGAAATTGGAGTGGCTTGTCCCCTTTTTAATAGTCGAAAGTAATCGGAAGGCAACTACAGCCCCTTCCACTCCCACAATTACCCGACACGATTTCCAGATAGAAATTATGTTTTTGAGGAAGAAATTCCCCTAAAGCCCTCAGGGCAATGGTTGTAAGTTATGTTCTGGGGGCATATAAGGTTTTTATAGAAAGCGTTGTTGTAGAAACTTCAAAAAGGGCTCAATCGATTGCAAATTGAAATGGTTAGTGCCCTTTTAATAGTTGAAAGTGATTGGAATGCAACTAACACCCCTTTCACGCCCACCATTTCCCAAGACCCATGCCAAGACCCAGGGCAAGGGTTATAATTTATGCCCTGGAAGCATATAAGGTTTTCATTGAAATCTTTGTCATAGAAAATTGAAAAAGGGCTCATTCGATTGGAAATTCAAAGGCTAGTGCCCATTTTAATAGTCGAAAGTGATTTGAGGGAAACTAACCCCTCTCTCACGCCCACCATCCATCCAAACACATCCAATCAAAATTTTGAGATAGCCATTTTGTTCAACGTAGTAAAACCCTCTCAGAGCCCTAGGGGCAAGGGTTGTAAGTTATGACCTGGGGGCATCTAAAGTTTCTACAGATATTGATGCTGTAGAAAGTTCCAAAAGGGCTCATTCGATTGGAAATTAGAAGGGCTTGTGCCCTTTTTAATAGTCGAAAGTGATTGGAGGATAACTAACCCCCTCTCACACCCACCATTACCCCAAACGCATCCAATCAAAATTCTGAGATAGCCATTGTTCGACGTATCTAAAAAGTCCGGAAATTATGTTTTTGAGGATGACACTCCCCTCACAGCCCTTAGGGCAAGGGTTGTAAGTTATACCCTGGGGGCATCTAAGTTTTTTTTTTTTTTTTTTAAGAAAGCTTTGTCGTAAAAAATTCAAAAAGGAATCATTCGATTGGAAATTGAAACGGCTAGTGCCCTTTTTAATAGTCGAAAGTGATTGAAGGGCAAGTAACCCCCCTCTCACGCCCAACATTTCCCCAAACACATACAATCAAAATTTTGAGATAACCATTTTGTTCAACGTAGTTAAAAGGTCCGGAAATTATGTCTTTGAGGATGACAACCCCCTCACAGCCCTCAAGGCAAGGGTTGTAAGTTATGCCGTGCGGCATATCAGGTTTTTATAGAAAGCGTTGTCGTAGATACTTCAAAAAGGGCTCATTCAATTGGAAATTGAAAGGGCTAGTGCCCTTTTTAATAGTCGGAAGTGAGGAAGGCAACTAACCCCCCTCTCACGTCCACCATTTCCCCAAACATTTTTAATCAAAACCTTGAGATAGCAATTTTCTTCAACATAGTTGAAAGTTGTGGAAATTAGGTCTTTGAAGAGGACAAACCCCCCCCCCCCAGCCCTAAGGGCAAGGGTTGTAATTTATGCCCTGGGGGCATATAAGGTTTTTATTGAAAGAGTTGTCGTAGAAACTTCAAAAGAACTTATTTGTGGAAATTGAAAGGGCTAGTGCTTTTTTTAATAGTTAAAAGTGATTGGAGAGCAACTAATGCCCCCTCTCACGCCCACCATTTCCCCAAACACATTCAATCAAAATTTTGGGATAGCCGCTTTGTTTGATGTAGTTGAATGTTCTAGAAATTAGGTCTTTGAGGATGACAACCCCCTCACATCCCTCAGGGCAAGGGTTGTAATTTATGCCCTGGGGGCATATAAGGTGTTTATAGAAAGCGTTGTCGTAGTAACTCAAAAAGAGCTCATTCGATTGGAAATTGAAAGGGCTAGTGCCCTTTTTAATAGTCGATAGTGACTGGAAGACTAGGCATTTTTATAATAAAATGTAATATTTTATTTTTCTTTTGTTTAGACCAGGGCACTTTGTATCGAAGGAGTTGTCGTAGGAACTTCGAAAAGGGCTCATTCGATTGAAAACAGAAAGGGCTAATGCCTTTTTTATAGTCGAAAGTGATTGGAGGTCAACTAACACCCCTTCCACGTCATCCATTTCACCAAAAACCCACGCCCCCCTCCCACGCCCACCCTCCCATTTGCCCATTATGTTTAAAGACTAAATGTTGCATTAAGATTAAAATTAAAATGCACTGTGTTAATTCCCAATAAGGCATCTCAGCAGTATCCCAAGAACGACTGAGGGTATTATGTTTAAACTTTCGGGGCTACTTCTGATCTTAAAATTTAAGTGAATCTAAATAGCTTAAGTGTATCCAAACTATCAAAAAAAGTAAACAGATTTTTTTTGCGAATGGCATCAAGTTTTCTATTTCAGGTCAACCAGAGGAGGTATGAAACTAAATTAAACACTACTATTTGTGTCCAGATTTTTAAAAGGGTGTATGTTGTTAGAAATTGCTGAAACTTTTTCTCCAGCATACAAATAGCTGGCCAAACTATAAAGTCTTAAAAAAACGAAAAGATTTAAAGTAATATTTTCTTTTTCCCTGAAAAGACTATGTCAATATAAAACGGAAAGATATGAATTAAAAAAAACTTTTTCCGCATAATAAATTTTTCAAAGAAAAGTAAAGATCTCCATTAAACAAAAAATGAGCAAAAATAAAATCAAATAATCTACCAAACGTGAAACTACAACAAATCAG